>QKYT01000276.1:90364-108362 GCA_003550305.1 Glomus cerebriforme | reverse complement strand
ATTTTAGACGTTTTGACCATTATCTCGTGATATATCGATGTTATACACATGGGCTGGCCATCATTCGGTGCATCTCGATGAGACTAATCCAATGAGCCTTGGATTATCAAAATCGGATCACTGAATAGTGAGCTATTCCCGATTTTATGAAATTCAGANTTTCAAAAAANTTTCAGGTAAAGTATGTTTGGAGGTATATCTTGGCATCTATTGGACCTAAAGACATGGTTCAACTAACATTGGACTCGTCTTGGTGAGGTGAATCCAATAAGTCTTAATTTGTCAAACTCTGATCACTGGATGCTGAGATAACCATAGTGGTAAATAATTATAACCTCCATCTGTAAGTAATCAGGCAACACTTTCCGACGCGACTGTACAACCGAAAAAAAAAATTTTATCCGCTTCTCCTTATTTCCCAATTTTTGAGTCATTGTAACGTTTCACTCTTTTATCATTCTATTTTATCGTTCAATGACGTTTACTAAAGATGTTTGTATTGGCAACTCCTTCACTAGGCTTTATCAGGTTCTTTTAAATACTTTCTAATCAGCTGTACAGTTTAAAGAATGGAAGTTGATATACAACGGTCAAGTAGTCACAATACCCTAATGCATCTTTTAAATACAGTATTTCCTTTGAGGAATAGAGAAGTAGAATCTTTTAGGATATATCCTTCTTATCTCAGTGGAAATTACTGAGTCAAGATAGTTGGTTAATATATAAACTGCGATAATCGCTAATTGTTATTAATAGACATCTAAACATCTACGGAAGGAAGAAGTATAGCTAGGGATAGGTAGGCTACAATGGAAATTCTAGTAATTCAGCCAAAAAGCATCAATAGAATATTATTGTCAATCAGCATATAGTCACCCTGATTTTTTAATAAACGCTTTCACTACAAAAGTTAGCTGAAACAATGATACAAATGAAATATTCAAAAACAATAATAATTATAGCTTTGGAATAGAGCTAAGTAGTAAACATTAAACCCTGTATATTGTCATGTAAATGAAGGAGTAGAATTTTTGAATCAAGTCTGGAGTTCAAATGTTTCAAATCTTTAAAAGACTTTACCCATTCGTCTAATTTCAAAATTATTATTCTATCAATAGTAGACTCTGCCCGTGGTAATCTGATTCAATCCAATAAACACAAAATTGAAACAGGCGGTATTTACTTAGGTTAAGTTAGGTTAGGATAGTTGGTTAATATATAGTTTTATACAACAGAAAATAATAATTGATTTTTATGTGAACAAATTGTGTTCCTTCATTTAATAAAATTTTTTCGTAACCAAATATAATATTTTAGTATAACGATTGATTATCACCTTTTCTATTAACGAATCTCAAACTAAGGAATTAATATCTTTAATAAATAAACAATATTTTAGTCCTGGTTAACAATCATAAACAATCATAATAAAATGTGGCTTTTAGTGAAATGAATATAATCGGTAACTTTAAGTTGATTTTATTAAACCTAATCTACCAAATATGATATGATATGAATATACTGTATATAACTGTATATAGTAAGCTAACATAAAAAGCTGAGTGATACAGTGGTAAGAAAAATCCTCATGGATTTTTCTTATATTTGTTATATAAATATATATATTTTATATATATATATACTTGCAATTATGAGACATTAATTTTATCTCCTTATCAGATGTATAAACGCTGTAAATTTGGTTATTCAGAATTGTACTTGACATTCATTAAGATGACGTTTTCTGGGACATTAATCACAGCCGGAGTTGAAAACCACTATCGTGGTAGAAATTAACTAAGTACATTCTCATTTCAGCCCATTCTGCCGGATCTTTTGAACTCAACCGCAGATATTTTTTTTTTCAACTTTGAACTTATGACTACCCCAATTTGTCATTTTTAGCCATAAGTCCAGATTTTTACTTTGAATAAGCACTTCATTGATTCTGGCTGCAACCTACTTAAAATACAGAAACTGTCATTTGGAAAGCTTTTTATGATGGATCATGTAGGTTTCTTACTCATGTGTCTATGATCATGGCCAGCGTAATGTCTATGTAATGCAAAAGTTAATAAAGAGAGAGAACCTGTCCCGGTTTGAACCCTCTTTTCTTTTTGGTTAATGTAATGAGAAATTTAATGTTTTTAAAATAATTGAAATTAGATAAACCCATCTTTTAAGATTCATCTTTAATTGTCATAAGAGACATAGGATAAGTCGGTTGAATCCATCTTTCGCAATATTTAACCTTTTGATGAGTCCTATTCAGATAATATTTAAGATTTTCCTTCAATATAAGGTTCCGTGCAGCTGAAGAATCTGCCTGAAAATCGTGAAAGAGTTTCAATAGAATCATAAAGGACGTCAGATATACGTGTAATGATTGATTGCAAAATCGTTTTGGATGCTCTCATCAAAGGTCACTTCACAAATGAAAGAGTTTATTATGCATTCTTCAAATGTGAAGAATGGTCTCAGAAGGAAAACATCCTTATTGAAGGAGAACTAAGTGGGTTTTCATCATTATCGTCATTGTCCAACAAATCTATGACTTTAAAAATGTTCACATACATAGGTAGCTTTTTGGCTTGGCAGAAAGATTTTTAAAGAAATTGCTTGCTACTTTGCAAAGTTCTCGGGATTCAAAGATACAATGTGCGGTGTGATAAATAATTAAAAATCCTACTCATTCTCCATGCCAAATCCTGTTCCCTTTTAAGTCAGCCACAAAATGCACAGGAATTATGTAATCCTTAATAAATGACTCCTTAAGTGCTATCAAAAAGGACATTTTGCTACTTTGGTACAGCATTCCAAGAACAATATAGGACTTTTTCTGGAAAATTTCACTATAAATTGTGTTAAAGATTCTCAATGGAGAATTGGCCCTTCGGTTGAAATGATAGAAAATCAAGTTTTCTTTTTCGGCTCTAATTGCGCGTAAAGGCGCGAATCAAAAAGAAAAAAAAAAGAAAAAAAGAATGGATGAAATAAGTAGTTTGACATTAGCAAATATGATATAGTGCTATCAAAATGAGTTTCGTTCGACTAATTATTGTAACTATATTGAAAAATTGCATTACACAGCACAAGAGTTTCCTCAAATTGATAAGATATGAAGGGATTGCAAAGTAAAAGCATCTAAATTCTTTACTGTTCCTTCTCCATTTTTATAGCGTATTACTAAACTATTCATTGCATCTTTATTGCTATTTCCCGCTAATTTGTTCTAACCAATTATTCTTATACCTATTTTTAGTGAAATTATTTTCGATTAACTTTGAAAAGCGTGTTTTTCTTATCAAACTTTCATAATATAGTATATACTGGATATATTTCATAAATATTGTATAATCATAGAACCACGATGACATTATCATAAATATGTAGCGTTATCTTGATTCATAATTTTTTCCGATGTAACCTAAAAATATAAAGTCCGATGTAAGAGAAAACTTTATTAATACAGTAGTTTTCAGATACATAGTAAAATGAAAGTAGCGCATAATGCTATCAAAGAGGGATACTCGGATCCTACCTAGATCATTAATTCTTTGTTCTCTCACATTTCTGGTAAATTTTTATAACTATCGCTAAGAATTATTTAAACTATCGTTTTCTTTTACTATCTACCAATGCACTAATTTTTATCTGATGTATTAGTAGTATATGAATTCCTTTTCTTACTATTTCTTTCATAAAAACTTCTTACTGTTTCCAGGGTAATTGACCCATCCCAAGATCACAAGTTTCAATCGCTACTTTATTAAAATGTATCAAAAGAATATCTCCTTTCGCTCCTAATCTTATTAAAGATTTGTTTAAAGCGAGCGGTGATGCTATGAATCGATATCTGATATGCGCAAGAGCCTACAAAAGCTATATATGAGGAGCAAAGCATTTGTATTATCGCTTTTTATTTACCGGAAGAACTTTCGGATGAAGTGTCTGCCGATGAAGAACTTGCTGAAGAAATTACAGATTGTTCCGTTTCCGGCTGAATTCTTTGCATAACGATTACTTTCATTTGAGTGTTGTGATAGATCCATTGATTGATACAAAATTGGTCTTATTATTAATCATCGATAATTTTCTGCGCCTCCGTGATTATTAATTTTGAAATTTCTGCATCAAGCAGTTAAGATAAATTTTAAGAAAAGATCGTAAATATGGTGCTTTTTAAGGTTTTTTTTGTTCAATTATTTTTTACTGTTTATTTATTTTTCTTAAAAAATTTGCTCGATTTAGTAAATTTTTTGTATTAACCTTTATAAGTTTGAAAATTTTCATCCTAATAATTAATTTAATATTGTTAGTAAAAGTAATATAATAAAATAAATGGTAAAATATGGTAAAACAAAAAGCACTATATTTACAAGTGAAAACAGGTCGTAGTTTTTTGTGTCGATGTTTGCAAAGTTTCGGACTTTGTCTTTTTCTCATTTCGTGGCATTTTTTACTTCGTACAAATTTACACGATTATTTTGTCTTGATTGTTTTACAATAAAAAATTGACGGCATATACATTATAAAGTAAACATATTAATGATTTGAATGTAATAGCTTCTTTATATTTTCTTGCAACTTATATTCCAATAATACCCTGGTGAATCTTCATCATCAGAGTACGTTATACTCCAATTAACTGTTTCATAATCAAAATTCTATAAAGAGATTTAGATTAGCATAAAGGTACCAGCTGCACTTAGATTTCGAAGATGTATTAATTTCGGTTTCAAAATCACATGACTCTGATCGTTTCTCGAACTTAGAATTTAATTCTCTTAACAAATCAATGGATTAGATTTTGGCCATTGTTTTATATAAAATGTGTTGGTTACAAAAACCATGAGCGTGTGGAAAAAAAAAATCACGCCGATTACTTTTGCCAAGAAAAAACTTTGATCAAAAATGACAGCATGGACACTCTTACACCCCACCATGTGAAATATTGATAACCAAATTTTGATATTCCCGAATGATTATTTTATTAATACAATAGTAGCGTGACAAAAAATAAATACAAATTTTGAGTTTACTCAAATGATACATAAAAATTTCTATTATATGACCCCTACCCACTCATTCCTTAATATATTTTTTCGTCGCAGCTCTCTTTACTACCTGAAGAATCGCCAACTTCTATCCTTTCCAATAATCACTTTCATAACTTTTTAACACCCCGACGAAGTTCCGCGTTATATCCTTAGTAAGTACGATGTGATAGCCGGTTTTCGAGCAATAAATCCTTTCCGGCATATACTGTACATGATTAAATACCAGTCCGAGGCTATTGTCGAGAAACTCGTGCGTCAGTAAGGCGTTTTTGGATTCATCAAGTGTCAAAAACTGTGTCAAAATAATATAATCAGAAAAATTAAAACAAACTTATAGTAACAATCTCATAAAGATAGTCAAATTCATCATCAAAAGCCTCGGATGCCTTCCTTTTTCTTGTATTCGTATGGTAGGAACTTTCGAGTTACTTGTTGTTTCGTTGCTATCGACTTCGAATTGCGGGTCGAGAGTAGCGATGTACTGTAGATGTATGCGTACAATATTACTGAAATATACTCGCAATGCATCACTTCATTATTACCCATTGTACTTATCATACGCGTTCTGCGTTTTATATTGCTCCAACTTCTCGTCGTGATCATCAATTTTCACAGGTACTAGCTATTCCGTACTTGCCCAACACTTCTCTTAAATCTTTTAAAGTTTGTGCGAAAACGACCTTAATTTTCATTCGCCGAGCTCCTTTAGCGAATTTACGAGTTTTTTTGCTGGACCCAAATGACGTTCAAGCTACTCCTAGGTTAAGTCAAGAAAGTCACGATCAGTGATCTCTTGCGTTTATAAAATTCTGAGAGAAGCTCGTTTTAGACTCATGAGTTTAGGGTTAATGTGGATATAAACAAGTAAATCTAATCATCTGCGGCTTCGATAGAAAGGTACACGATAAAATAGTTTTCTGATTCCAATTTTTCTCCAAATTCAGCCTTATTATCATTACTTAAGGTGTTGACTGATGACACCACCAGCTATGAACTCAACTTTATATAAAATAAATTTGCTCGGATCAGTATCTTTAAATTTATCTAGACGACAGTTGCCCGAGAGAAGAAACTTGACTGTCATTAGAGTTAAATATCTTTTCAAAGATATTGTTTACTCCTTCACCAGGAATGAAACAGTTGAGAGAAATAATACCACCAGTGACAATTGTGTCGAACTTAGTCTTATTGGACATAGCGCTTTCTCTAAATACAAGGACCATAGTAAGAAATTTTCGCTCCTATAAATGGAAAAACTTAACTTTTTGGCATACACATACCTTAAAAAATTTGTGGGAAAGATTAGTTTAAACTCTACAAATTTGAACAACTTGCTGAGAAAGACAAAAGTGAGCATTGTCGTATGATGTCCAAGATTTTTATGAATAGTGATCTTTTTTACAAGACGCGAGTCGTCTTGATGGCAGACTTATCGCATGCAAAGTGATAGATAAAGTCACGTGAATTTTCGTGACTTTTTTTGATGGTGTACATAGATTGTAAATCTTACTGCGATAATTATTTTTGATGCTATAACTACGGGCCAATAATCAAATTACACGTACTTGAATAGAGTAGTATCAGACTAATCAGAGTCATAAAATACATACACGTACTATAATTTTTTCTTTTTTTAGGTCGTGCACATAAAACAAAATGTATAAATACTTTTAAAATCTTTATAAAAGGGAAAGAGGTTCTTAAAATTAAATAATCATTATCAAATTTGAATCGGCGAATTTACATGGAAATTGTTATAACGCCTGAAAACGAAAACGAGAATTAATGCAATTACTATTACTAAGATTACAAGGCCATACGTTGAGCACGTTGGGCACGCTGGGCACGCTGGGCACGCTGGGTATGTTATATTAGTCGATGCTCTTCTGTTAAAATTAAAAATATAAAATAATTTAGATTTATAAGATAAAATAACCGAAGTCACGATCTCACGAATACAAAATCATTATTAACATACCCCCAAATGGCCCATTTTGGCGCAATTGCACAATCAGTTTGGGTCACCTTACCATCATTATTGTTCATACAAAGACCAGAGGCTACATTCTATATACGCAGCAGAACTCTTAAAATCGTTTATAAATAAAGTTAAAGTATTTTAAAATTGTTTAAATTCTCTTCTTACCTTTATCAAACACGAAGTATAATATTGTATCCAGTCCATAGAATTTTTATGGGGATTACAGATATCACATTCGACATAAAATCTTTGGTTATTCCTGTTTCCACTTCAGAATTAAAAAGAAAAAAAATATAAATTTAGAATTGATATGTATAAAGAAAAAATAATAGACTTACCTAGTATTAAGTTTGAATTCATTGTCGACACCTTCAATTACTATTATTATCAATTATCAAAAAAAAAAAAAAAAAAAATTAAGATGTAAATAAATACTCATTTGGAACAATTGTTGTCATTTATTTACCAAGATTAAAATCCTCAAATGGTCGAAGCTCGTAAATGCCGTGTTTCGGCTGTGTTAATGCAAAGATTTCGTTAAAAGTTGGATGTTCATAACCAGACCAAATGATAATATTTTTGCCCGGACATCTATCCAATTTGAAATACAAAGGATTAATTTGAAATATAAAGTCAAATTGATAAACTCCAGATATCTTACGCGGAATTTCCCTGTATATTAATTCGCTGAATTGGAGAGGAAGACGTACTTATTGAAATAGGATCCCAATCCATATCTTCTGGAGGACATGATAGAACAAATGCAGTAAAAAAGCCAAGGGCTTTATAGAATAATATAAAATTTATTAACAAATGCATTTGAGAGACGAAGAGAGTGATGGTACTTAAAGTTAAATTCCCATAAAGGCTTTTAAAGGCTATAAAAAGAAAATAAAAAGTGTCAAATGGTCAAAATATTTATAATTTGTATAACATAAATTCTATTTATTCTGAATTTGGGATAGTTAATTTATTGTAGAATTTTCGTTACAATCACCGATACCAATCATTTTCTTTCATATTTAGTCTAGCTACCAAGAATTGACTTTGTAACTTTAAAATGCATTTAAATTTTGAAATAAATAATAATATTTAAAAAGTTGTGTTACAAAGAAAATTTCTGGTGATTTAGTTAATTGTTGACTTACGTGAATGTTTTTCTGAATGATACGTGAGCATTTTCGGGGATATTTAAGTATATTAAATATAGCCATATAGGTAGATTGCACACTTATATTTCATACAAAATACAAATTTTGCATGAGAATAAAACTTAAAAGATTTTTTAAAAGAATTTTGTTAACTGAAATCGCAGAATCAAATTTAATATGAGTCAAAAGATAAGAAACTATGAAAATATATTTTCTTTTTTATACTTGAAATTAAGCGACTGCATTCACGTGATTTGGCCGGCATTATGTATACTTGACCGGAATTAAGAAATAACAATATTAAAATTTTGAATCATATTATAGGACCTTAAAGATTATTTATTATGTATATTTTTGCCTGCTTTACAACCTTACTTAATGATCTTGTTATCATCAAACTAGCAAAAAAGCCTTCTATAATATGAGTTAAAAAAAATTATTTGTGTAACCAACATGTCCCGATGGGATATATTGTTCCACGTGATTTTGGCCGGCATTATGTATACTTGGCCGGAATTAACAACCAAAATAAGGGTGAAAAACTTTTGTTGTAAAAACTTCTATTAATAATAATAATTCTGCTGTGCCGTCCAGCAGGCGGACATAATACATTATACAGATGATAAATTTAAACGATCAAAAAAAAAAAAAAAAATTTTTTTTTTAATAATTAAATTCACATGAGACAGATTTATTGATTGCCAAGTGGCGAAGATTTAGCCCACAGCCACGTTGCATTCGTTGCAATGTTAAATATTTATTTGCACAATGAAAATCCTCGGGGCTATCAAGAAATAAATGAATCATTTTTCCCAATTATAGGAATATTTTTGTAGTATTTTTTCAGCCATTAATTCTTTTTTCTTCAAAAAAAAAAAAAATTATAAAAAGGGGAAAAGGGGTGAATAAAAAAAAAAAAAAAACAAAATAAATCTTTACTCTCGTTTATAAAACATGGGATCAAATAAATTATTATTAAGAGAAATTATTTTAAAAATTGTTGAATTTCTTAAAGATGATATAGCAACCTTATATTCATGTATTTTAATTAATAGAGAATGGTGCAAAATTACCATTCCTATTCTATGGAGCGATACATTTAGAAAATATAAACCGTTTAATAATAACGGACAATCACTTGAAGGAAAACAAATAATCTCCACTTATATCAATTTATTATCAGAAGAATCAAGAATTTCATTGAAAAAACATGGAATTAAATCATTAACTAAACAAAAAACTTTATTTAATTATTCAGAATTTTTACGTCATTTAGATGCTTATTATTTAAAAGTATATGTTAGATCATGGTTTCAATTTACAACAAGAGATAAAAAAGATATTGCAAAGAAAAATTATTATAAGTCTGGTCAATTTCGAGTGATGTTGACTGTCTTATTAAATCATTTTTTACAACAAACTCCTCGTTTAATTTCTTTGAAAATTGCAAGTTCGGATATAACGGAAGCAATTATTACAATTTTACAAGATAATCCACAAGCAAGAAGTTGTCTATCAAATTTGAAAAGTCTTAAACAACATAAACAATATAAAGATCCAATCTCTATTGTATTATTTTCACAATTAGCTAAATATGCATGGAATATTGAACATTTAGATGTTGCTATAAATAACAAAATATCAGAATTATCAACGTTAATTTTTCTTCAAAGAAATTTAAAAAGATTATCGATTTGTAATAAAGGTAATACTTTAAGCATAGAAGAATTTATAATTAATAATAAAAGTACTATGGAACCTTGGATTAATGGCATAGCAGAACCCGCAATATTACATCAAGCAACTTCAATAACTCATTTGAAATTGGAAACTGTTAATTTTCCGTTAGAATCTCTTTATCATTTTGAGAATTTAATTGAATTAGAATTAAAGTTTTGTGGTAAAAGGTATAATAAAAAAGATTTAATTCATTTTACGCAAGCTTCATTAAACCACTTGGAAATATTTTTATTTGAAAGTAAATACCCTATTTATTTAGAATCATTTGTTGGTTTAATAGAAAATTCAGGTGAAAATTTAAAACGTTTAACATTACATGGGTGTCAAATTAAGGACCCTAAAAATGCTCAACGAATTATAACTTCTTTGACAAATTATTCACCAAATTTGATTTATTATGATGGACCAATATTAGAAGATAATACTTTTGAATTGGAAGCCATGTTGAATCGATGCGTTCGATTACGTACACTTTTATTACATCCTTCTATTACAAGATGTTATTCTCCCATTCCTTCAATTAATTTTGATCCTTTATTTAATGTTATTTCTCATGACAAATCTCAAAAATTAGAATGTTTATCTATAATTCATGCTTGGAAAATTTCAGAAAGTGCCTTATTAGATTTCTTTGAATCTCATAAGAAAAAAAATGTTGGTCCTATTCAATTTAATTACGAGAAATCTTGTACCGTATTCCATGGTATTAGTACAATTTGTAGTAGATATAATGATTTTGGTGTTGGACTAGATTGTAAACTCATTTATTGTCCTAGAAGTTATCATCAAAAATCATAAATAGAATACAATGTATAATATGTCAATTACTATTCCAACGTTCTTTGATTTTAGAACTAGACGTCATTATAATGAGGTTTGTTGAATTTTTCCGACATAATAAATTAAACGAGAATTTACCTGTCTTTGAAGTAAACGTGTCCACTTCTTGATCATTTTCAACATAGTTCATGCGATCGTCCGTACGTTTTTTTCCAATCCTATTTTGTTGGTAAACAGATTTTGCATTCCAAGAACTTTGACGATCACGTGAATTACGACGAAACGCATAATATTTCTGTTCTGCAGACGACGCAACTTCTTGTAATTAAAATACAATCACATTAATCAATGATTATAATTTAGCTTATACCCTTATATGAAATTCCAAGAATTTTTATAAAGATCAAATTCAAGATGAAATTCAAAATGACTTTTTGATTTTTGTGATTATAAGATTGGTTAAAAACTGACATAAAGCAACAAGTCTCTATTCTAATTTTCTATGATGAGATTTTGGACAATTTATTCCTCTTATTCTCTTTGAGATTCTAAATATCATATGACAAGAATCTTGCTGGCTTATAAACTAAATGATAACTTTCCTTTCCACTCATTATAATCTTTTTGAGGAATAATTATAGTATGACGTTTTTTGAATATGATTTGTTGAACAGACCTCGATACATACATGTCGGGACCGAAATTTACAAATTATGGTATTCAAGATTTGAATTTGGATTCTGTGATCTGGTGATTTGGATTTTGGATTTTTGGTAACATACAGTACATCATATATAACTGTAATTGACAAACGAAAGGATCAGTATCAAGGAACAATAATTAAATCACTATATTCATTTTATACTTACACTTAATGACTCAATTGCGTGAATAGCTGAATCGATTAAAATGCAGATTACAATAATCTCGGCCGAAAGGTAGAAGTATAATTAATTGACTTTTTTTTTCAATTTTAAGTTTAATGTAAAAGTGTAAAAGTGATAATTACGAACCATTATATTACTTTCGCTATTCAACTTGTCGTATCCAATGTTGTTAAATGTTGATAATTGGTTTGTTTTTTCTAGAAGATTTTTTAAAGGATTTGGATCTTTTTTTTTTGGCTAGTAACACAAATCATTCCAGACTCTGATATGAATTTTGGAGGGAGTAAATTCAGTAAAATAATGAACTAAACTATTGTATATAGGTAATAATTCTTTTTTTTCAAGTACAATATTAAAATCTTTATTGTAACAAATTACATGTTGCCACACAACAAATTTGAAATAAAATTGTTTTCTAAATAGATTTCTAATTTTGTTGTATGAATTTTATTAATTTTTTTTTTTTTTACAGGATTTTTTAATAAATGTTAAAAATTTTTACAAACTATATTATTAAAAATTTGAAAAGTATTAACAAAAAAAAGGTAAATTAGTTAAGATAACTATAATCAATTAATTATTCGCCAAGAACTTCATTATTATTTTCATTAGACACTTCAAACACAATGATATCTTTAAGTTGAACCATTAAATGTGGCCAATCATTAAGACATTCATAAATTGCTTCCTCCCATAAATCATCAGGCATCATCCGTCTTGGAGTGAAAAATATTTGAACAAAACGCTCATACAATTCAGAATCTTCACAAGCCTGTCTGTGTTCTTCAACTTTAGTTCTTAATCCTTCTTCACAATAATCCCCATTATTATAATATTCTCCGTACTCTGGAATCGAATCAAATGAATCACCATTAAAATTGTATGTATTACCGTTACTCTCTTGTAAATGATTTACCAATCTACGACATCCTTGACCAAAGCAAGTTCTTGCATTCATAAAGAAGTCTGGATAGGCACTTTCAAAATCTGCTAATTTTTCAGGATAATTACGTATAACTTTTATATCCACATCCTGCATAAAATTATCATCTCTCGATTCTCTTCTACTACTTATAGCCGTTGAATTATATGATGGGAAATATGCATCATCATCGATTTCCGAAGTTTGATATGGTGCAGCACCGTAGAGATCGATGACATTATCATCTGTATTCTCAACTTGTAAATTATTAGATATTAACTCCTTAAATTTCAAAAGAAGAGGATTCGTAGGATTTATAAATTCACATATAGTATTAATCCATTCTCTATTAGGTACAATTTCAGATTTTGCGTAAAGAACTCTTAAGAATCTTTTCCATTCTTCCTCAGAAGAATTAAAAGATTGTTTAATCTTTTCAAAATATCGTTTGTTTTGAAGAATTAATTCTTGTACCTTTTTATCACGATTATTAAAATCTTCTAACATATCTCTTTGATTTTCTTCATCATCACTTAATGGAGGAGATATAAATGAGTTATTACCGTGATCAGTGATATAATTGAATCGAGAGAACTGAGGCAAGGCGAAAATATCATCAACAACTTCTTCCATATCAGCATCATCATTCATATCAACATTACTGTAAGAATTTGAAGTTATCTCTAGTGAAGCAATATTGTATAAAGAATATGAAGGGTCTTCAGAGGGTGGTGATAATGATGATACAAGTTCATCCAACCTAGCAATAGTTTCTCTTTCAGCATTTGTTCGAACGTTTGTCTCCATTTTTAATTAATTAAAAATTTTTTTAGAAAAAAAAAAATTTATTAATTGAAAAATTTTTAAATTTAGCTTTTATAGAAACTATGAATTAAAATTAGCCGATCGGTAATACAGTAGTACAACAGGGAGATTGAGGGAATAGTGATATCATTCGATATCTGTTTATGACATAGTGACGAAAAAAGATCGTTTGTATTTTGTATTACAACAAATTTTCTCATAAACTGAAATTTTCTCATATACAAATAAAAAAAGAGTCCCTCCTCCCTTAAAATGAAATTTAAGGGGGTGAAAAAGTTTGATCATCAAATATGACTATATTAACTATATTATGAATAATATTTTTTTTTGTTAGGGCAGTAAATTTTAAAGCCCTCTTTTTATTGTATCACAAAATTTAACTTCTTTAAAAATAAATACAGTATTACAAATGTAGCTTAGTATGAAAATGAGGCTGTTCACAACTGCGGAAAAAATTGAATAAAATTGAATCACGTGCTACAATTTTATCAATCTTAATTTCTTAAATGGAAAACAACAGTTGAAAGCTTACTCAAGATAACAAAGAATCTTCG
Source organism: Glomus cerebriforme (assembly GCA_003550305.1). Classification (NCBI taxonomy): domain Eukaryota; kingdom Fungi; phylum Glomeromycota; class Glomeromycetes; order Glomerales; family Glomeraceae; genus Glomus; species Glomus cerebriforme. The sequence continues at coordinate 94,462 of QKYT01000276.1, read as the reverse complement.
TGCATACTTGTACTTCGATATCATTATGACGTTGAAAGACGCTGGATTGATAATACAGATCAAAAGAAGAACGAAATAAGTTAGTCTCTTACAGTACTGTATATTGTCAGTAAATCAAATTAGCTTCATGTTGTTGAATTACATGTAATCATTAATCCGGAAATATTTATTAGGTAATACAGCAATAATACTCTAAATAAATTTAGTTAATGTTTTTGAAAATGGATAATAAAAAAGAAAATTTCCCGAACGATTCCTAATTGGATCATACAATACCATTAATTGTAACTTATTCGTGACAATCAAATTATTGTACGGGATTTCGGCATTCTACGCGAATCGCGAGACATGATATTATATTCAATTTCTGTTCATCTCCAATGCCTCTAACAATTATAAAATTGTATGTTTATTCTTAAAGAACCGGATTCTAATAAGAGCAAAATTAAAGGAGAAGTCATTATTAATTATCAATAGAAGAGTATTGTCATCTTTAATTGATATATAGCATAGGTGTATAAATAATTAATTACGCGTAGATATTTAATAGTTATTGTTTAGTCGATTTTTGCTATACAATATTGCGATATTGTCGATATTAGTGTTGATGTCAGTATTAGTAGCATTAGTCCCTATTGGTCAGCGCATTAGTCCTAATGATCGAACATTAAAATGTTCATTGTTTAGCATAAATATTTTTTTATAATTTACTGCGTACATAATAATTCGGTTCGTGACAAAAATTAGCCAATCAAATATTAGCATTTGATGACTCGACGCATTTCATTTGATTCACGCGGTTTTAACACGAATTCTTAGAAAATATTTGAACAACGTTTGTTAGAAGTGTCAATAAAGGGTTATAATAGGTAGAAAGAAGCAACTGATAATTGAATTAAAAGAAAATATTTTTCCTTTAAAAAAAAAATGCTGCGCGTTAACATCTTTGAAGTACTATTTTGATATCATCACTGGTGGGAAGAATTTTTTTTCAATAGTTAGATAAAATTATTTTAAAAGCGTAAAAAATTTTTAATGCTTTGTAAATTTATTTATTTGATTAATCCACTTTTAGCGATATTAATATTCATTTTTTTAAGTATGGTACAAATTCGAATATCTAGAACATAAATATTGTATGCTTAAATAAATTTGAAACATTAATAGTATACATTGAAATAAGAATCTCTAGTTTTAATGTATCTAAGACTAATAGGATGATTAGAAGCAATGGAAAATGATGACAATATATTAATGTGATGAATATTTCTATTCATTAAGAGATAATTATAAATTAAAAGATTCAGGAAAAAATTTATAATTTGTTGTAATTGGTCATAATCCATTTGCTTAATTGAAATTTTGTAGACAATGTCCAATAATGATCTCATTTTTGACACATACAGTCAGAACTTGATATAATGATTCATGATAAACCGATTTTGGCTTATAACGAACTTTTTTCTCAAACCAAAACCAATTTTATTACTATAAATTCTTTTTGAGCGTTCAATTTAATGTTACATAAAAATTTAATTAGGATCGGCAGGCTTATGACATGCACCGACTGATAATGATTTTATTATAAATTTTGCAATATTGTTACATATAACGAAGTCTAGTTGTAAACTACTAATATGTTTTTATTCGTGATTAACCAATAACAATTTTTTTCTCAATTTACCGATTATCATTATAAAAAAAGATTTCTTTCTTTATTTATTATTAGATGATGAAATTGTTGAAACAGTAAGACTAAACCCAAATTCAAATGATTTACAAGATAAAGAAGAAATTATTCCTGTTAATGAAATTTTTTTTAATAATTTCTCTGTATAGCGAATTTTTATATTATTTACTATATAATGAACCAAAATCATCAAACTGAAGGGTTCGTTATATCGAGTTCTGACTGTATACTGTATAATCAATCACAATTTTCAAATTTTACTCTACTTCTTAACTGAAATAACTATAGGAACTAAAACTGGAATTTAATTTGTATTACTTGCCTTAATCTCTAGAAAGATTTTTTTTTCAAAAGGATTGCTTTATTTTGAAATATCCCATATCCTCATAATCATATCATAACAATTATATTACAATATTCATGCCCTCTTAAACATAATGATTTGTTATTAGTTTGATCAGGATTTTTTAAATCCTATACTTTAAATTTGGATGCTGAAACGTTTCAGCTATATGCCAAATCTCAAATACCTTTTGGCATATACATGTTGTCAAAATTCCAAATCCCAAACTGATGCCAAAATCCAAAACTGTTGCCAAAATCCAAAAATCCTAAATTTCAGTTATTTTCATATTGGAACAAGATTTGGAATTTCAGCAACAGTTTGGGATTCTGGCATCAGTTTGGGATTTTAGTATCAGTTTGGAATTTTGGCATAATCAGCATAAGTTTGGGATTTTGGCATTTCAGCATCAGTTTAGAATTTGAGATTTGGGATTTTAGCAAATTTCTGAATTAACATTTCAGCATATGTCAAATCCCAAATATGTTTTGGCATAGGTAGGTTTCAGCATCCAAGTTTACTATACTTAAAAAAGATTTATTAGATAAATTATATTTTCTTGATAATTATTCCAATCCATTGAAAGAATTCAAAATCTAGATGTGCAATTATTAATTGTATTGAATAAGAAAGTTTTGTATCCCAAATTTTTACAGTTTGATCTCCTGATGTTAAGCCAAATAAATTTGACAATATTAAATATGAAATCTATATTTATTTATTCTTTTAAAAAAATAATCCATCTTGTAGTATATTCATAACTAAAAAATTATAAAAATTTAGTTAAAAATAAATTATAATAAATTATAATAAATTGTAAATATTTTTTTATATTACATTCTTTCAGCTTTAAATAAATGTTGCAGGATTCAATTTCAATATTCAAAACAAATAATCTTTCATTTCTCCAGCTCAAAAATTGATATGCTATTTTTATTTTTAATAAATGGACTAAATTACAACTAATATTTTAGTGAATTTCAAATTAAATAAATTTTAAAAATAAATAAATAATAATAATAATATTAGTATTATATCAAGTATCCATTATATCCATTTTAACTTATTAATAAAGAAGCTTTAATATAATCTCAATAATAAGGTTTTATCCAATAAAAGAAAATTAAAATAGAAAAAAAACATATGTGGTTAAATTTATGCTATTTTGTGAATATGTAACTACCCCAGTTCACCAGAAATTCTTCACATAACTTTCTAATTTTGATCAAAATTACATTAGCCAAAATTAAAAAAAATTTACCACATTTTTTTATATAGAAAAATTTATATTATAATAATAATTGATAATTTACTTCTTAAATTTTAGAATGGAAAGGATTTAGTATAAAGCAATAGAATTTATAAAATTATATACAGTATATAATAAATAAGCTTTAATTAATACCTTTAGGACTTTTCAATTAAAAAAAAATCTATGATATTTACTGTAATACTGAAATACCAATAAGAATTATATTTAAAAAGACTATATTTTATAAAAAATAAGCAATATATAAAAATAATTTTAAAATGCTTTTATTAACTGAATATATAAAAACAAATTTGAAATTTACTAATAACAAAATTATTTTTCTTTAAATATATTTAAAATATTATTATATCAAAATTTTACCATAAAATTTCTATATAAAAAAAATAATCAAAATATACTATTGAAACAATTTTACACATATTTAAATTAATTTGATATAATTTAATATTTGATTCTTATTATATCAGTCAGGGGAAATATGATAAAATTTAAGGGCAAAATTTTTTCATTAAGCTTGCTCTAATAAAATTTATGGTGCAGCATCGTCTTTAAGTATCTAAAACATATATAATTTTCAAAATCGGTAAAATTGATTCCATTTGATTAAAATCGCCGATCTTTAAATTTTAATTTTGGCCAAAATTATCGTTAATTCTGGCCAAATTCATAATGCCGGCCAAACTTCGCAAAAAATTGAAAATGCAGGATATAGGTAACACTGCATTTATATAATGAAAATACCTTAAACTAAAAACAAAATAGGAATTTCTTAACTGTTCCTACGGCCTCGTT
>QKYT01000276.1:72094-86324 GCA_003550305.1 Glomus cerebriforme | reverse complement strand
AAAATCGTAAGAATCTAAGAAAGAAAGCGCAAAAAGAATTAGAGAAGTTTTAAAAGAAATTAAAAAAGGGCATATTGTTAATTTAAGCTTACTCCACCTTTCTTTTCTACGATGACAACTGGTGAGCCCAAAGACTTTAGACCGAGTAATCATTCCTTGTTTCTCCGATTTCTGAATTTCTTTTCGTCTTTTCTTCGGGTTACAACGGTATGGAACTGGTTGCGCATCTCCGGTATGGATTTTTAATTAAGTTGGTCCGTCCTATATTGGTTTGACTTTTTGACGCCCAAAATCCAAAAAAAAAACGAAGAAAGTAAAAAAAACTTGAACCTATTATGCCGCCTAGGAAGAACAGAGCAGAATAATCGAAAATCTAAAAAGAAAAAGCGTAAAAATATGAGAAATGTTTAAAACAAAGAAGTAAGAGATATGTAAATAAAGAATATTACCATTTTTATTATCCCGCCTGGAAAGAAGACACCGAAAACATAAAATGTATGTAAAAAAAGGTTTAGAAAGGAACAAAATTATGAAATAGAACTTGGTANACCTAAAAAAAGAACTGAAATAGTCTTTAAATTTCCTTTATTTTTTAGTTTTTTACATTTTTTTCAAAAACTGCCTGGATAACCACCAAAAGAAGCTTAGAAAATCTTTTTCTTCTCATAAAATTACATATATCTCTGCTGATAAAACTGTATACTTCTTGCTATTTCAACTTGGATCTTGAGAAAGCTTATATTTAAGACGAAAGTTTGACAAAATATAAAAAAAGAAAAATGTCGTTTAAATAAAAATTGGAAGATAGAAATTAATAGAACACGTGTTGAACTATCACTTTTTATATGTTCATGTAGTACGGTGTGTTGAAATTTTTAATGGTTAGTTATAGAGTGAATTTTTCGATCATGGTTACACAAAATTTGTTTAATTATGAAAATGATCTGCGTATCGGATTTCCCCTGACTGATATTATTAAAAACTTTGCTTAGTTAATTAAAATTAACTTAATTTAACTAAAATATTTAACTTTATATCATAAAATAAATTTCTATATGAAAAAATAAACAAATATTAACAAATAAATAAAATTAATACTATATATTAAGTTTTTTTTTTTTAAAAAAAAACTATTGTTATCTTGGCAAATGCAAAGGACTGAAACTTTACATGTGATCCAAGTTAACAAGAGTTTATCCTAGCTTTATGATTAACTTTTATAATTCTAAAGGCCAAAATTAAGAATACTTTCAAGATAGTTTTATGATAATAAAATATAGTTTTTATTAATTTGTGGGTATATCAATTGGATTTTAAAATTAATCCCTTTATTCACAGAGATAACTCTAAATGACTTGAATTATTATCCTTGTTCATGATAATAGACTAAAGTTCTAACTTATATTCAAAATCCCTCTTTTTTATAAGAATACTTTATTACACAAATAATAATAAAATAAATATAATAAACATAATAAATATAATAATAAATATAACTAATATAATAAATATAACTAATATAATAAATATAACTAATATAATAAATATAACTAATATAATTAATAAAATAAATTTAACTAATCTAACAAATCTAATAATCATAACTAATTAAACTAATCTAACTATTATGACTATTATGATTTTTGTAACTAAACATATGACATCATATGATCTACAAATCATATGATTTTCATTTTCTAATACTATTAATAAATATTTTAAAATACTAACTATATCTTATATTAAAAATACTAAAAAAAATTTGTAGCAATATAAATACAAAAGATATAAATAATAAGAAAAAATTAAAAAGTTTAAAATAACTGAAAAATAATTAATGAAGTTTGCTATTTATCACTAGTGGTGATTATTACTAGTATATTCAAATTTGATAATTCTGGTAATTCTGGCCAAAATTTAAGTGATCAATAAATAATTTCCTTTTTGAGATCTTATATATCCTAAATTTTAATTTAAAAAAAAAATAAAATTACCTTTTTGGATTGTGTAATATTATCTAAGTATTCATAAAAGAATATTCTAACCAGCGTTAAAGTTTTAGCCAAAATTAAGGATATAATGATTAATATATGACAAATAGACTTTTATACCTTGAAAAAATTCTGTTTCTGAAATAAATAGTAAAAATTAAAAACTGGAGATGTAACATAATATGGTGAATTATGTGGCCTCACTCTTAAGACCTATAAGTGTGACAAGTTGGATATTTTTGCCTCATTATGAGACGTAAGGGCTTATCTCTACATAGCTAATTTTATTATCATTATATGTAATAGTTGTAACTTAGTCAGCTTATCTTCAAAAAAATATGGTATGATGAATTATTACATATATAAAGTTACATGATTACTGATGATGATCACCACTAGTAATTATATAATAATTTTTATAATTAATTTATAGTAATTTTATTATATAGGCAATTTCTATTTGTACACGAGATGTCTGAACACAGGATCATAATTTCAGCTGGAATTAAATAATCTGTAATGAAATTGCCTTTTGGGAATTTAGTGTAATCCAAAATTTGATTTTTGAGAGAAATAAAATTGCCTTTTTAGGAATTTGGTGTAATCTAAAATTCAATTTTTGAGAGAAATAAAATTGCCTTTTTGGATCATATAATGTAGTACAATATTCCAAAAAAGAATACTCTGGCCTGCATTATAAAATCTGACTAAAATTAGAAATGTAACAAATAAATGTAATGAATAGGATTTCACATCTTGAAAAAATTCTAAGTTCCTAGAATAAATAGAAAAAATGAAAACAGAAGGTATGACACAGGGGTGATAAATTATCATATAGTAAAAAATCATGTGACCTGTGTCCAGACATTCTATGTAAACTTAGAAATTTTCTATTATATAACTATCATATAATATTTTACTAATTAAATATATATAAGTATATAAGAGCATATAATACACTTATAATAAATAAAATATGATAACAAATATGATTTTACTAACAAAAAAAATTCTATAAATAATAATTTTGAATTACTATTTGGATTAAGGTTACTTGCTAAAATTTATTTAATCTAGTATTAGAAAGTAAAACTATCTATAGAGTATTAAAACTAATAAAACTTATTAAAATGCTAATATAATTTTATCATTTGATATTTTATTATTTTAGCAATTTATAATAATATTATAATATATATACAAAATTTTTATTAAAATAATTTAAATAAAATAAATAAAGCTTATTAGTAGTTTGACCAAACATTACAATGTTAACTAAAATTAATAAGATATTAAAAAAAAAATTTTAGATTTTAAAATAATTTATTTTAAATAAATATATTTGGATATAGTAAATTACATTAAATTTTAAAAATTTTGATTAATAATTTTTTTCTTAAAATAAAAAAAAATATAAAAATTAAATTTTTATATTTTTCTCAAAAATTATCTAAATAATGGCTTTTCTAATATAAGAAAAACTTTTTTTTTCTTACAAATTTATATATAATAAAATAATTAAATATAAAATTAATTTAACTTTTTACAAAAATATAATTTTAATATAAAAGATAATTTATTTGTAGTATGTGCAATATTGTCATATTAATCATGTGTTATTATATTTCTAATGATTTACTATACTTCTTATATAAAATTATATCATGTCATGTATTTTAATATAATAAGCTTTTATGTAACTCTATCTTTTTTTAATATTCTTTTACTTTTCTTTATATTTTATATAATTTTTTTTACTATTTTTCGATAATAAAAGATAGTCCAATTTATTCTTAAAGTAAAAAAAAAGTAAAAAGTACTATTTTGTAATTTTTTAGCTTATTAATTTGTTTGCTAATAGTTTTTTATTTTCATTTTTTGGTATAAAATTTTTATACTAGTTGAGAATGAAGTTTTTAATGTTGAGAAGAATGTTTTAGGTTAATATAATAAAATTTACTACTGCTTTATGAATTAAAAAAACTTGTTAATTTATACTAATTCAATACTGTATATATCAGATATATTTTGTAGTAGATGATTATGATGAAAAAAATAAGACTTTAGTTTACATGGGTCTTATTATTGAATTTGAATTAGACAGTTTGGATTCTACAAAATATCCTTTGGTTCCTTCATTTATTGACTTGTTTATTAGTACATATTTTAGTTTTTAGAAAATTAGTTTTGTTATTAAGAAAGTATCATATTAAATATCATAAGAATTTATCATCAGATTTAAATGAATATGCTATTAAAAGAGGACTCTAACTTGTAAAACTGAAAATTCTGGGAAGTATAAATCTAATAAAACAATATCTATTACTCATCAGTATAATAAAGGATTAAAGAAAACAGATTGTAAATAGTACATTAATTTAAGTAATTCTGAATTCACAAATTATATGCATATAACATTTGCTTATTTTTAACATAATCACATAATCAATGCTGATAACAAAAAATTTTGATAAATCTGTAATGATTCAAATAGAATATATGGTGATATATGATTATTGTAATGTCCATACTATAAGAAATTTACTACAACCATTATTTTCTAACTAATTATTTCTTACCTAAAATCTCTTTAATATCATCTAAAAAATTAAGCATAAAAAAAAGGATTAATACATCAAATACTTCTCAATTATTAAAATTTCTTCTTAATTAGTAAAAAGAAGATTTTACAATATTTATTCAGCCTTTAATTAACAAAAATAGTAATCATTTACAGTTCGCACAAAAAGTAATGAAAATTATCAGAAATATGTAAAAAATTAAAGAAATGTTCTTCATTATACTATTAAAATATTGTTCAAATTATTTAGTAATTAATTTTATTACCATTATGTTCAATTATCTGTTCTAATTTTGTTGGCATACTACGAATTAAATTAATAAAGATTTCAGATTCAATCTTATTTCACTCTTGTTGAATTGTTTTACAAAAAATTTTAACAATAACTGATTTTTTTTCAGTTACTAGTTTGTTAATACCCTTCTCAACCTACCTCTTCAAAATGAACCATAAATTTTTGATTGGATTGAGATTGGAGCTGTTTGATAGCCAATCCAGCATATTTGAATAATGATCTGTGAGAAGTTTTTTGGTTTCTTTAGCTAAATATTTCAGGTCGTTGTCCTGCTGGAAGATCCAACCCCTTCTCATAATAGAATTAGCATTTTCAAGAGATTTTCATTTAAAATTTCATGATAGAATGTACCATCCATAATGTCAGTAAACATGAAAAAACCAATTCAATCTTTTATTGAAAAGACACCCCATACATGAATCTTATACGGATGCTTAACCATAGACTTTTGAGGAGCTTTTGTTCTAGCTTTGTAGAATACTTTTTGAGTATTTCTAAACATCTGAATAGTGGTTTCATCAGAGAAAATAACCTTATTCCAGTTTTGTCTTATGTATTTCATAGCAAATTCAATATGCTTTTACTTGTATTTATTTATAAGAAGAGGGATAGATTTGGAAACTATACTAATATAATTAAAGTTGTGAAGCTCATAAAGTACTGTACGTTTAGCTATGTCAAGGTTTGGGTATTTAACATTTAACAGATTAGCAAATTTAGGAGTTGTAGAGAATTTGTTTTTGGAAATGAGCTGACTAAGATAATGGTATTTTTTAGGAAAAAGTTTCTTTAGCTTGTCAATTTGAGGTAAGGGGTCTAAAGTAATATTGTTTTTGAATTTTTTGATATATTTATAAACAGTAGAGAGTAGAATAGAAGTTAGTTCGTGTAGAGTATGAATATCATAGATGCCATTTTTCCACAGAGAGGTTATTAAAGTATGGTGTTATTTTAGTATAACATGGGACATTTTGTACCATGTGTAACCTTTGGCAAAATGTAAGCAAAACAAAAACAGTACTGATCATCATAAATAAATGTGTTTAATGTGTAATTATGTGATCCAATTTTTTTGTAAGTTAAATATTGCAGAAAATTTTAAAAATTTTTTATATTAAATTATTTTCTCATTACTTTTTGCATGAACTGTATATAATATATTTTGGATAACTAAAAATTAGATTATAATGTGATCTCATTATTCTGATATTATTTTATATGATAATACAGTTATTCCTCTTTATAGTCATTTCCTATATAAGTACAACTTTTATTTTTTTTTTTAACGATGCGATCTTGCATTTTAAGTTTATTTAAACATTATAGCAAATATTATAAATAATAAAATACATATAGAGAAAATTTAACTAAAAATACTACCCTTCGCTATGCAAAAAGAGGCCGACCTGTCACTATTCAGAAATTCTGCAGAAGCTGAACAAAATTCACAAGGTCAAAGGCGCCTCCAACCTGAAATAAACCAAAAAAAAATTAATAAAATGAGCTTCCGGATGTTAATCTTACCAGTGATCAAGAAGTCTGTACGGTGATCATAAGGGATATCTCTCGCATTCACATCAGAAACTCTCTGGACATGTCCAAGGACCTAGCCAGTTCGTCTTTGCAACCCCTCAGTTCTTCCACTGGGATCATCCCCATGTGACCAAACTCACGTACCAGGAATTTCACCTGACCGCTTTTCACCCCCCTTAAAATGATCAACACCTTTAGAGCCAAAAATCAACAAGTTACGCCAAACCAGCCTTTTTGCGATCTTTATTTCCAGTACCTCCCATCTCTCAAGAAAACTGCAGCGTACTTTACACCAACAGCAGGAGTCATGATGAAAAATACCAGCGAATGACCAAAGACTGCAACAAGAAACAAAAAATAAAATAAAACAAACCAAAATAAAAGAAATAAAATTAGGAAAAACAACTATATCTAACTGCAAAAAACCTAAAGTAAAGTACACTAGGAAAAACACCAAACAACACTCCAAAAGAAAAAGGTCTTCCCTTTCAAACTCTTCCAAACAGTTCATTCACAAGAACCTAGCTAGAGTTAAGAAAAATCGTTCTCTTTCCTACAAAAATTTCTATTACTTTCCTTTTCAGATTCTGAAGAGATAAAACTTGTGCAAGACTAGACAGCTGAGAATACCAAGTGCTGCTAGAGATATCGTTAAAGGTCGTTATCCAAGAGTTGTAAAATGAAAAATGTGGGTATATTTAAAAATAATAATACGCAAACAACCTAAACTATATTATTAAACACTAAATAACAAGAGGAGCATTTTTTCTTAAGACCCTGAAGGCTGTTACCATAGTGAATGAAGCCTCCAGGTTGTGTTTTTGCTTTGTAAAAAATTTGGAAAAAATTTTTTGGGAAAGAATGGCTCTTTAAATACAACCTTTATATAATTATATCAGTTTTAATCCCAAATTTTTATATAGTAAAATACCTCTTTTTGTAGTCACAAATCAATTATCATATTCACCGATCTGCAGAATGGAGAGTTGTATCATCCAGGTGTGATAGTATGATGATCATCAATATTACTACTTAATACTTATTGACTATTAATTTTGTAACAAATATAACAAATAGCATATTTAATATTTTAAAGTTTAAAAAAATATGTTTACATGCGCACAGATGTAGAAATATCCTATATATTACACAAATAATAATAAAAAATCGAATATATGTGTCTAATTCTGCAAAATGATGTCATACTTCTTGTCATACTAAAGATTATCTTTTTTTTAACATAAAATAATGCTATCGAATGCTGATCAAGAAAATGTTAAAAATAAGATTCAAACTGAAGAAGACTTCACATACCCACTTGACAACAATATTATATATCGTGAATGCATGAATAAAATTACCAAACATAGTTTTAATTATATTATTATAAAAGAAGGTGTTTACCCTAATGGAATTGCGTTGAATAAAAAGTATACATTGGAAACTAGTAATGAAAGTAATAATTTCAAAAGAAAATCATACAAAATTCCACATAGTTACATTGTAAAAACAACTTGGGCTGAGCTGCTAAGAAACGAACTATTTGTTGTGAAATTAACTATATTAATGCAGCACCTCAATATCGTATCAAATATGGTTCTAATTTTTAACACGTCATTTCTTCAACCAAATCTGCAACTAATGCAGTAACTAAATATGAACGAGTAAGTATTTTACTAATTGAAATATGTATTTTATTATATGAATCCTCATCTAATTAAACTACTTGTTTTAATCGTTAAAGTCAGGAACTAAAGCAAAAATTTCAGGTCTTATATTATTTGGATTACAATTAGATATCGTACAAAAGACACGTGAATCAAGAAAGAGAGAAAATTTAATTAAGCCAGCTATTAACTGTATCCCATCAACACTTGAAAAACATGCTAAAAATCTTGCAACAAAAATACAATCTAATTTCAAAAATGATGTCAAGGGAATTTATCACCAATCTGATTAAGTTATGTTGAAAAATGTTGAATTTTCTGTTAATGAAACAGATTATTTTCAAGTTAACTATGGGCCTGAGAATGAAATTAATAAAACTCACCAATTTCATTCTGTGGTAAAAGCAGTTGACAAAGATCAAATATCCAGAGAATGATCTTATCGAGAATTAGTAGCAGTGGAGGCTAATTTACCATGCAAAAACTCTGTTTCTAATAAATGTATTGCAATCATTGATAATATGAACCAATTAATTAAAATATCATTAGTTGATATGAATGAAAAGGATAAATTAGAAGCAGCTTTGGAATCAGATGAATCAGAATTTAGAAATCCAGAAATTACTCAAGAAGCTATTGATATAATAGGCATAGGCATTTACCGAAGTATAAAAGATATTCTCAATTATATTATCCTTCATTTAAAAAAAAAGAAGATATTAAAATTATCAGACCCGACTATACATTTACGCGTTTCTGGTGATAAGCGTAATGTGAGACATAAAATCAAACATGTTATGATAACATTTATGATTTTAAATCATAAGGAGCATCACCATCATGCTGATTATCACTATACTACGATATTATACCCAGGGACTGAAAATTACAATACACTTGAATTTATATTAAATCCTTTTCTTAGTGAATTACGATTATTAAAGGAAAATGGACTGGAAGTGGCTGGAATTTTGTGGAATTTTGAGTTGTATTTTAGTTCTGATTGGAAGTTTCTAGCAATATGTCTTGGATTAAATGGTCCTACATTTAAGTATTTTTGTCCTTGGTGTTTATGCTTGAAACATCAACATGGTGATTTAAACAAAAATTGGCATATTGAGAAAAATATGAAGCAAATCACAGCAAGATATGAGGATGTCAATGGTCATATCCATCCTCCTCTTATAAATATGATTGCAATCGATCATATAATTTTTGATGAACTTCATGTTTTTCTACGAATTACAGATCGACTATGGGAATTGGTACTAGTAGAAATCAAAGAACATGATTTATTTAATGATCTAATGCGAGAAGTAATCATAAAAGAAATGTAATGATTAAAAGTATCTTTCTGTTTTTGGAAAAACAAAGAATCTCATAATTGGGAATATACATCTCTTATGAGAGATAACAAGAAAAAAGTTTTAAGATTCTTTAACTTAAAATTACTCTTTAAACCATCTCAAGCACAATTAATTCGAAATCTTTGGGATTAGTTTTATCAAATATACTGTGCAATTCGAGATAATACTACTGATCTAGGATAGTTGAAGATTCAAGCGCTTGATTGGTTATCTTTATTTCTTACACTATCACAAGGAAATCCTAATGATCTAAGAACTTTTATTCAAGGTTTATATTTACCAAATCACATCACTCCTTATATTTACACGTTAGTATATCATGGATGGGAACTTTTGGAAAAATATAAAAGATGGGAGCTTAAAGCATTTTCCTGTTCCGCTATGGAAAAAAAATCATAATCAAGTGTCAACATTCTTTCGTAAAACTCTTAAGAATGGAGGAAACCCATTAAAAAGAAAATTTGCAATACAAGAAATTATTGAATATGAAAATTGTATACTTTATTTTACTTATAACCCATTGCCTGAATCTAAAAAAATCAAAAAACTTCGCATTAAGTAAAATTATATATGCTAATTTAATTTTTTTCTTTTATTTTTACTTATTTACAATAAAAATCTATTTTTACTCTATTTTACTGTACATTTTGTAATTGCACAATATAAAAATTAAAATGTATATATCCTATCATATTTACAGTTCCATTAACTTTTGACATTTTTTTTTTCCATTCAATTAAAATTTCTCTACATAAAAATCATAGTCATCTAGTTTTAATTGTTTTATGTTTTTTAGTTGTAGATTGTAATAGCTATTCAAAAGGATCTATTTCTTCTGGCTGATTTTGTGAATTACTAGGAATATTCCATGGAATTAGATCCAAACATACTACATATGTTTATTGACGTTATGAATAAATTTTTTTCCCCCACTAGTCAGAATTTAAAATTTTACTTAAAACTTGATACGCGTCAAGACCTCAAAATATACATCTATAAATTCCCCTCACCTTGGAATAATAATAAATATTACCAGCAAAAATAGAAAAAAAAACACTTTCAGAACATATTATAGAAAATAATTTCTTTCCCATAGACTTAAAGTTTAAAGGTAACTTTTTGTGTATTTCTGCAACTAAAATTTGTTTAAATTTAGCAACAGTATTAACTAGTAATTCATCAAGTTCCTGATGACGTTTATTATATCTTTGTACATTTTGTTAGTGTTATGCTAAACCCTTTGAGTTCTTGAATTCTTTTTTGCAGGTGGAGCAGGTGGAGTTATTAGATTAAGGAAGCGTTGCTGAAGGCATATATTACTATAATTCAGCTTTTTAAAACCTAAAATAAAAAAATAAAAACTGAGTAAATAGTAGAATATTATTTTTGCTATATTTTATTTCCAGTGACGTGTATTTCTCACCTGAAAAAACAGATGGGTTTGTGAAAAAAGAGATGGGTTTTGCTCTTAATTTTGTTATTTTTTGGTGGTTTCTAATGATCATTTGAGGTAATGTAACAATTAGTGACATCACAAATCAGGTGTTTTTGTGATACAATTGACCATTTTTGGATTAAATTTTGTGGTTAAAATCTGTAGATCGGTAAATATGTAGTCACTATTATAGCAATTATTAGTTCTAATATAATAGTTAACATATAAAAATTTTCCTTTTTATAGTCACATCATGTAATTAAATAGAACTTCAGATATTATATACTATATATAACTTATAATTTAGTTTAGCAAATTCATATAAAATTATAAAAATTTAATATAAGTATTTTAACAATTTGATACCTTTTTTAGAATTATATTTACTTCTTAATTTACTTTAATTAAGAAGCATAAATAAAAATAACACATAAACACGTAAAAAGTCTTGTGTAATTCTTTTTATATATTTGTATATGTGACTAAAATAAATTTATATGGCTTTATATAACACATAATAAAATTATTTATAGTTGTATAATTTTATTACATATTTGTGTACATAACTGAAATAAACATTTTATATTTGTGTAATTTTTTTTACATGGCTATATAATAAAGATTACATGTTCACATAATCTAAAAAACTATATAATAAAGCTAAGGATGATGGGTGGAAGAAAGGAAAATATTTTATTATAATAATTATTTTTAGCTATTTTTAGTAAGAAACTTTTTAATATAATTACACCAATATGAAAATTTATTATATATGTGATTATATAACAAAAATCCTTTTTATAAGAATATCTCACTATAATCACAGTGTTTAGTAATCCCAAAAGATATAATTATAGAGGGAAACGACTGTACTTCAAAAACTAATAAATCTAATTATCCATAATCATTATTTATTCTTATTGATAATGAAGGTAAATCATGTTTAGAAACTTAGGTATTTTTAAATAATGAAATATAAGAAAGTTATAAATAGATTTTATAGCAAATATTGGATGTAACTAATTCTGAATTACTGATATAGATCATATAATAAATACTGCATGTCAAAATATATACAAAAAAATATATCATATGTATTGTATTGGTATTTATCCAAAATTTGCTAAAATGATTTAGATCAAAACTTGGACTTGCCAACTTTAAAAATTTTATTCATAATTTTTAAAAGTTTAAAATTCTTTATCAGTTAATATTTTTGAATAAAACTTCTAAAATTTATTTGAAAAGTATCCTAATACATTTGATTATTTGCAAAATCTTATTTATTCAATATATCAATCACTTTATGTATTTATAAATAAAATATTTACTGCTAATATGCAATCAATATAGCATATTAAATCAATTAATGCAATTATTCATAAAGAAGTTATAGCTAGTTTAAGTATAACTGATATCTAGTAAATACTGTTAATGTAAAGATCTACTGCATCTAATTACTATACTATACTCACTGGTCAAAAACTGATCTATCTTACAGATATTTTACAGATATTTTATAAATATCGGGTACCCAAAATGCAGAAAATCTGCTATACATCAGATACCCAATATGTATACTATAGAATTAAAAAATACAATTTATTAATTATCTCACTATCCAGTGATCATAAAAAGATGAAATATAGNTCATTCAATTTGTCTCACTGAGACATATCAAATGGTACTAATTTTGCATTTTTAAGTATGATAGATGCACCTAGAAATGCAAAATTAGTACCATTCAATACGTCTCAGTGAAGCAAATCGAATGAACTATATTTCATCATTTTATGATTACTGGATAGCAAGATAATTAATAAATTGTATTTTTTAATTCTATAGTATATATATTGGATACCTGATATATAGCAAATTTTTTGCATTTTGGGTACCTGATATTTATAAGATATCTGTAAGATATCTGTAAGATAAATCAGTTTTTGACCAGTGACTGTGCTACTCTATAATTGTAATTTTTATGATCACGATAATTTTAATAATAGTAGTGATATTAGTAATAGTTAAGATAGTTAGAATATTTAATATATTTATTTTTTTTATTATCCTTATTATACAGTATTTATTATATTTATATATTTATTATCTTTTTATTATATTTCATTTTTGTATAAATATCCTGAGAATTTTCTTAAGTTATCTGTTATCTTTAGTTCTTATAACTTCAATTGAATAAAAAAATATCTTTTACCTCAAAAATACTATACCTTTTACATAAACTCACTTAATTATTTTATTTAAATATAAAGAATAAAAGTTAAGATAAAGGAATCAAGAGAATAATTAGATGTAATAATGCTTAAATGCAAAAAAAAACCTTAAATACAAGTTTTATAACATAAAAATATAAGTCATTAACATATCATTAACTTTTTATTGTAAGACATTTTTTTAGCAATATTAAAAAGAAAATTTAAACCCATTTTTCATCATGAATTATTAATAAACTTCATAATCAAATGTGTGAATCTGTTCTTTATTGATGTAAAAAAATATCTATTAAATGTGTATTTAAATTTAATGAAGATCAATTAATATATAATTATTTAAGTAAGTATAGTAAGTTTAACAAAAATAATAATGTGGAAGTTAACAGTCAAATGGTAATATTATATTATTTTGTATTTAGAAATTTTAATCTTTATTAGTTAACTTATTGTATACAATTTAGGATATTAATATTTAAAATAAGAAAGAGATTAAAATTATTGAAGATTGTTATAACTTTTGGCAAATATATTTAAAGGCATTAATTGCTTCTGTTTTAAAGGATTTAATTATAAAAGTTTGACAAATTGTATATTATATAACTTTCAAATCATATCAATATATAATTTTACTTAAAAATGGTATATATTTATATACTTAGTTTTATATGATATAGTTTGTAAACATTATTTAAATTTATGGTAGAGAATCTACATGTATTATTTTATATTATATTAATGCTATCAAAATAGTTTAAAATTGATTTATAAAATTGCTTAAATATTATTTCTAAAGAACTTTTTATTAAAATATTATCTCAAAAGTATAAGAAAAATAATAATATACTATATAAAGTTTTTTTTCTAAATATTATAACAATATCCAGGAAGTTGAAGTTCATTACTATATACAAAAAAAAAATAGAATATGGTAAACTTATGGATAATTTTAAGAAGGCTGTAAATTATTCATTAGAAGATAATAATCAAAAGAATTTAAAATAATATTATTTTATTTTATATTGCAAAAAAAAAGAAAAATATGAAACTAAAGTTCAATTAAAAAAATACTGAAAGCTAAAATCCAAGTAATATTATGAGATTAGAAAATAATCATATATATAATATTAATG
>QKYT01000276.1:42524-68334 GCA_003550305.1 Glomus cerebriforme | reverse complement strand
CTCTGAAATGTTAATGTTTTTAAAAGAAAGAAAGAGAACAAAGTAAAAAAAAAATAACATTGTTAATAGTGATCGGTAAATGTATTTTTTTATTTAGACTTTCTATATTTTAAGGACATTTTAACAACTTCAATTCATTGGTTTAAACACGAACTTTTATGATAATCACGTGATCCGTGTTCATACATGTATTACAAATAGAAATCATCATTAAACACGTGACCCGTGTTTGTACACGTAGTGTATAAATAGAAATCGTCTAATTTTTAATAAGAGAATATAGGATGAATTTATTAATAACTTTAGCTAACTAATAAAAAAAAGGCTTATATAAATCTTTGAATTCCTATATAACTTTAAAATATAAGCCATTAGCATAATTTTTATAACTTTAAATAGTAAGTAAATATTTTTTTTCTTATTTTCTCTAATGCATTAAAGTTATAAAAAAAATCAATTTTCATATAATTGTTTTTTGAATTAATTTTTATTTAAAGCATAATTATTTGAAATACTAAATATTTAAAATTAGCTATATATAAAAATAAAAAATATATTCTTACAGTAAGACCTCCATAAGTGCACTCTCTATAAGTGCACACATTATATAAATTCTCTTTAAGTGCACGGTAGGCTTGATCCCAACTTATATTAGCTCTATATATTTTACTCTCTATAAATGCACACTCTCTTTAAGTGCATATTCTGCTATTTTTTTACTATGGTCCCAAGGGGGGTGCACTTAGGGAGGTGTCACTGTATTATATAATCTATTATATAATCTTGATAAATCTTTAAGAATTGTTCAAGCTACCAAAACTGGATATGATATGGTTCAGAATTTCGTAATGTTTGAAATTGCCAAAGAAGAACATTTTTTTAAAAAAGTATACTACCTATCAGATAAGATTTAGAGTTTTCACAGCAGGGAAGTTTTTCAACACATTGGCATTTAGAAGAATTCGAAAGATGATATAAACATTTGTAATAATATTAATACTAGATTAGAAGATAGTATTGACAATGTTAATTTAGATTTGTTTAATAGTAATTTTGATACAGATATTTATGAAGGGTTAGATAAACAAATTCTAGGTATTAATTTAAATAATCATATTAGTACTCAGTCAGGAGATTTAAGGTAAAGTGTAAGGGCTAGTATAAACTAACTGAAATTTTTGCATGACAAGTTACATTTTTCTAGTTATAGAGAATGTATACATGATTTATAGAATGTATTCATCTTATGACACTTAATACAATAAATATGTTTAACTTGTCAAAAAAAAAATCTATTATATAATAATTTAGAATATAAAGATATTCTTAATTATATAAGATTTCTTAATTGCAATTAGCCCTTTAATTTTACTTTAAATTACTCTGATATGATACTAGTATAACTATCTATATAACCATTATACCTATAATCCAAATTATAATTATAACTAATATTACTTCTATTATTATCACTATCTATGTTACTTTTATTATATCACTATTTATGTTACTTTTATTATTTCTAGTGTGTTCTTAATCTTCATTAATTTTTACCAAATTACCTAATCCTGATAATATTCAGCCTTTGGTCTTTTTGAAGTTTTTATTCAATTAATACAAATAGGTTTAAATATATATATTATAAATTTACTAAAGCAATATCAAAAATAAGAAAATACAATTATAATCTTTAATTAATAATACTAAAGAAAAAATTACAGACAGATTACAAGTTTATTAGAGTTATTGATGTATAAGATCTACAGAGAATTAGAGAATTGAGAGAAATTTATGTATATATTCTGAATACCAAATTTCTTTTTTCATGTAATCATAGCAATAGTAAAATATTTGTCATCCATGTCACACATTATACATTTTATTTTTTCATGCATAAAATCATATTTGTTACACTCCTTATTTGTCACAAGATTAATTTCTTTAATTGGACAAAGTCACGTGGATGAGAAAATTTGGCGGGTAAATCCTAAATACCCTACGTGGCTACAATTCAATGTATAGAATTCCACGTGTTTCCAAACTAATCCACGTTGATATTATGTACAGTAGATCGTTCTACCTAAAAATTTCACGACCTTAGGAAATTAAATAACTGTTCCAAGATGTGGTCCAAATGTTCAAGAATTCTTTGATAGAGGTAAAGAGATATTTGTAAAAATTTATATATTTTTATTAATTGAAAATTATTTTTCTTTTTCAAAAGGTCACACAAGCATTACGTTCGGAAGGGTTATAATCAAACCATTGTAAACATAATGCCGGAAAGAATATTGATGAGTTCAGGAAATTTAAGAAGATATAAGACATACATTAATGCATGTCAGCATGTGCCTATGGCCAGATGGGGTGATAAATTAAGTGAAAACTTATTATTCGCTATTAAAAATATTTGTCAATATGATTTTATTCCTACAGAACAAAACATTGAATCTTTGCTTGGACGAAGAAATTAATATTATGTGATCAGACCATTAATTGGATAATAAATAATGTATAATCTAACCTTAGATGATATTGGCGTAAAAAAAAATAAAATAAAGTAAAAAAGAAACTAGTTACCCTGCATAATGATTTTTTTTTTCAAAACAATGTAAAATAATAATAATAATAATAATAATCTCATCTCATTTACTTGACAACTTTTACATCTTACCCCCAAATGGGAAAAAGTCATATTCATGTGGCTGAAAATAGATTTATTTGTTACTCGTGACCATATCTTAAATATATAAATAAAAATAAAATTACCGGTTGAAAAAAAAAAAAAAAATTTCAAAATACGATGTCTACAGAATTTTTAAAATCCTTATCGACAGATTTTACTAAATTACTTTTCAATGCTAATGATCATAATGTCATCATCAAAATCGGGGACTCGAATTTTAAAGCACATTCTTGTATTCTGCGTGCTAGGTCCCCGTATTTTTATTCAGCTTTATCTAGAGAATGGGCCATGAAAGAAGAAAATTACATCATTTTTGAAAAACCAAACATTTCCCCTCAAGTTTTTGAAATGATATTAGGGTACGGTGTAAATATAAAATAAAATGTTTTGTTTGGAATGTTCAATTGATAAAATTTCTTATTTAAATTAAATAGTTATTTGTATTCTGGAACCATCTCTCTTGAACAAGAACATCCGACGACCATCTTGGATCTATTGACAGCCACAGATGAATTAATTCTTTTTGAATTATTTACTTATGTAAAAGAATACCTTTTCAAAAAACATAGTGAGTGGATTCGACAACATCCTCTTCAAATTCTATATCATACAGCATTTCGACTAGAAAATTGTATAGAATTACAGGATTTTTGTTTAGAAGTAATTTGCGAGAATCCAGAATTAGTATTTGGTACGACAGCTTTTACAGCTATTGAAGAATCTATGCTAATCGCTATTTTAAAGCGAGACGATCTTCAAATGGATGAAGTTGATTTATGGGATTATTTAATTCAATGGGGAATTGCTCATACTTTCACATCAAATACATCAAATGATAATTCTTTCATTACTTCTCAATGGACACAAAATGATCTTTTAGAATTAGCAGAGACCTTAAAAAATTGTGTCCCTTTTATTAAATTCAATCATATAAATAAAAAAGATTTACCACAAAGATTGAAACCTTTTGAAACATTATTACCAGAAATTAATTATAATAACGAATTTCAAATGATAACTTACGATCCATCAAATAATAATGGAAATACTTATCATCCAATAGATTCAAAAATTATTAAATTGAAACATGCAGCTCTCATAGCTCATTGGATTGATCATCAAGAAGATACAAACGTTCGTGTATATAGAAAATCTCCTATTTATGATTTCAAATTACTTTTACGTGGTAGTCGAGATGATTTTAGTGCAAATACATTTCATAAATTATGTGATAATAAAAATGCAACGATTATTGTAATGAAAGTTTCTGGAACGAGAGATATTATTGGAGGATATAATCCTATCAGTTGGAGAGGAGGATTTTTTGGTTCTTGGATGAAATCATCAGATAGTTTTATTTTTTCTTTAGGTGATGGAGAAAATAATTTACAAGAATCAGCAAAATTATGTAGGATTAGACCGGAACATGTAAATAAGGCAGTATTCTGTGCTAATATGCGAGGTCCATGCTTCGGATATCATGATCTATGGATGCCAAATTTTAATAATTTAGCTATAAATTGTGATAGTGAAAGTAATTATTATGATGGTAAAATTATTGAACCAAAGAATTTTGAAATCGAAGATTATGAAGTGTTCCAAATTGTTAGAAAAGAATGATAAGACATTTTTATATGATTTATTATTATTATTGTTGTTGTTGTTTAAAGGGGTTTATTTTGATTGACTGTTTTAAAATAAACTTTTAATATTATCGTAATTTCATAATTTTGCAATTTTATAATTTTTTTATTTTTTAAAAAAAAAAATACATACTGTATATCAGAAATTTTTTTTTTACGAAATTTCCCAGGATTGTTTACACCTTTTATTAATTTGGAAATCATTAAATAATTTTCTGTCGATCATTTATTATTTCTTAAAAAATTGGATCTTTTTTAAGGTACCTTTTTTAGGGTAAAAATACTTGATTTTTGCTACTCACATCGGAGTTTGCGCGGTTTCTTGGTTCAGTGAAAAAAAAAAAAAAAAAAAAAAAAATGAAAAAAAAATTCTCTATGTTGGAAGATTTTAATTATTTCTAAGAATGATAAAATACATTTAAAAACATTTATCAACTATATCTATAACCAATGAAATAATACATACAAATCATATAATATAATCTAATGTTTCTTTTTGATTAGATATTAGATAAAAGAAAAAAAGCGATATTTATTATAAAGACATTATGTTTAAAATGATGTAAAATATATAATTATAAAAAATTTTTATAGAATATTATATCATCTTTATATAAAATACATAAGATTGGTTATTTGCTTCTGAACAACCGCGCAAGAAGCAGAACCTTCTGAAGATGATGATCCTTCCCAAACGGTATAATGTCTTGCACGATTGCAAATTAAGTGTGCATAGCAAGCAGGAGTTACAATAGATATAGCCGATGTGCATCTATAATGTTAATGATATTTATGATATTTGAGTAACAATCTTATAATCAAAACATATAAGTAATCATAAGTCATCAACCAACCTTGCATTTAAATAACATAATTTATTAGTTAATTCCTGAAAATGATCGGCTTTAAATTTGTTATCATCAACTAATACGCGATAATGTGTTGGACGTCCAGTACCTAGAAGGCTGGCATGGGATTGAAGGACTGTACAAAAATATATAGTTAATAACACATCAATGATGCATATCGTACATAATATAACAATTATGTACTTACAAAAATCAAATTCTTGTTTCACTACTATTCCTTTATCAACAACTGTTCCTGGTCTGCAATTACCGTTACGGTCAGCATCACGTTGAGAAGCTGGCATAAACCTAATGTAAAAAAAAAAAAAAAAAAAAGAAAATTAAGCAATATTCAAAGATAAACGTATAATGGTGTAGATGATTACCTAGTATGATGTCTTTTTTGCACAATAATAAAAGTCAATTTTGGTGGGTTTTCGCCATATCCTCCTTTAAAAGCATCTCTCAACATTTTCACTTCTACATCCATAACCTTGCGAAATTGTCCTTCGCTGACCCCATCACGATAAAATAAAATCCTTTGTGGGAGACGACCGTTTTTAGCTCGAAAAGTTTTTAGTAGGTCAATAACCATTATATCTAACTTTTCAATAGTTTCATTACGTGGTTCTACATTCACATTATATCGACCACTATAAATAGTAGCTGCCGCATCCATGGAGGCACAAACTGCAGCGATACTAGGCATATGTTGTTCATTAGCGCCTGAGTGATAAACATCCGCGCCAAGAACCATCGTCTAAATATTATAATTAAGATAGTAAAAAACACAAAAATCTATATTAAATTTTATATTATACATATTGTAACTAGTGTCATCGTAAGGGTCGTAACCTTACATGATATTATATTGATTTATAAAAAATAAATTTCGTTGCATAACCATACTTACTGGTGCCGAAGATATAAAGTCTATTTGTCCAGCTGATAATGAACAATTCCTGCCTCCAAGTTTGGCATTGATTTTTAGACCGACATTTACACAAAATTGTTCGAATCCTTTTGGCTTTCTCATATGCTTGGATAAAATACACTGAGTAGGCACTGACAAATCAGTTTCTGCAATGCGTTTGATGTCACTATATAATTTAGATCGCTCTCTCATCGTCACTAGAATCAATGGCATTTCCCCTTTAGATTTCATAGCTTTCTTAGCAGCCTGCATTAATCCCTATAAAATTGATAAAACAAAAATTTATATACAATAATATTATATTATCAATATGTAATTCGAAAAATAATATTAGTCGATTTACCATTTTAATATCTCCTTGAGGATTAAAAGTCACTATTTCTGGTTGACTTACAATATTCTGTAAATAATAATAAAATAAAAAATTAGAAATCATATTCTATGCCGTAATAATTTCCAAATAAAAAAAAAAAATACGTAAAATATTACCATTCCTTTTTTGTTTAGAGTTTCACTTAATTGTTTCGCAAATTGTGCAACTGCATTCGGAGAATCACCGGACAAAACTAATATAGACCAATTAACTAGTTTCTTGCCCTAATTTATTTTTGGATTAAGTCAACTATCATACATTCATTTTTCGATACTTTTTCATCATTTAACTTACATCTTGAAGTATTTGAGAAACGAAATTCCAACGCCCGTCACTTATATTTTGAGATGGCTGACGACTATTTTTATTAAACGATATTGATACAGGAGGAAGAACGCGTCCTATAAAAGATTAACTCATTAAATATCTTAAAAAACCTTTTATTGTAAAACACGAAATAAGTGAATTTACCTTCAACTGTCATCATTCTAGTATCAACGTTCATATTAATCGACTTCATATTTTCGTCTTGATTATAACGAAAAACATTCTGTAAAGAATTCTCGATTGATTTAAAACGTTCAAAGGGTTTTACACATGTATGTTTTATCATATCAGCACGACCATCATCGGTAATGTCACCTCTGAAAGGTTGGTCTAGAAATTGAATTATATGTAAGTAACAATCATCATATAAAAAACAAAAAAAAAAAAAAATATATATATATATATATATACCTGGAAATATCTCACAAACCTCTATAGGGAAACAATTTTTCGCAACAGTAAAACAAGGAAGATTTCCATATTCAAGTTTCATCCCATATCTTTTTGCAAAGAAATCGGTAACTGAAGTTTCTCTTTGTTCTTCATCCCTAAACATGATTCTATTTGCTGACTCTTTTGATAATTTCTCAACTACATATATAGACTTCTTATTGTTTTCACGATGTATGACGCGAAATCTAAGACCTACAAATACCTACAAATAATGATTGTATTATTATAAATAGAATTTTAGCATGAAATTTATATATTTATTTACTTTGGATAACGTTCTCCTTTCATGGTCATTTATTCCGCGTCTTAAATCAATTTTTTTACGACGTAAAATATCTGCAGCAACATCTATAGCATTTCCAGGTGGACAAAACGTCCCAGAACACACGTCAACATTAATAGTAAGATCACCTAGAAACATTATTTAAAATGACGAATTAGTAAGAAGAAAGTAAAAAATTATAATAATTTATAAATATAACATTTACTCCATCCTGGTCTCAAAGATTGACAAAATCCTCTCTTTAACTCTGCTCCACCACTTAAAAAAATCATTTGACTCGAAGGAGGATAAATTCCTCTTCCAACGGATAAAACGTTTGTACGCACTTTGTAATTTATATAAGAGTTAAGCGCAGTAATACAAGTTTGAACATCGCCATCCCATCCTTGTTTTGAATCGACATAATCCTTCAAATATTGTAATTTTAATTCTTGTTTAAATTTAATCGTTATATTAAATTCTGAAGGTTTACCAATACCATCTTCTCTTGGTGGAAGAGTAATCTAAAAGATAAATAAATGGGGTTAAACGACAGTCAAATGATTTGTTCAATAATGAGAGAATGTAATGATAAAACAATACGAACTTTAAATTTATTATTTTCCAAAGTTAATTTAGTAGAACAATATACCATATCATTTCCATTAAAGACTGGTAAACTTTTTCCAAATTTATTTAGTTTTCTACATTCTTCAAAAACTTTCCCACGTACTTTTTTACCCGTTGCCTTGTCGGCACTTGTAGTGACAAAATAATTATATAAAAATAATTTTAAATTTGGGAACTTTTTTTATTTTATTTATTTATTTATTTTTTTTTTTTTTAAAAAAAAAAAGGGAATTATTAGTTTTTTAAAAAATGTCGAAAGAATGAAAGAATTTAAAATAACTAATGATTTTTATATTAAAAATACCGTTGTAATTTTAAAATGATTGGCTCGAAGTATAACTTTTGTACCTAAAGTTCCTTCGCCTGGTCTTGGAGCTATTTTTTCTTTTATTTCTTCTTTCAAGGTAAGTTGTTCAATTTTCCCCTCTAGTTCTGCCATATCCGTTATTTATACTGCAGCAATCTGTAACACGAAAAAAAATATACCCTAAGTAGATGAGTAGATGAAACAATAATAATAGGTATATCATTTTTTTTAATAATAAAATAATTGGACGAATTGGACGAATTAAACATATTCAGTTCAAATAATTTCTTTTGTTTTCTAAATTTTCTTAAAAAATTTTCCGGGATTACATTTTGAATATCAAATGTAACAGATTATCATTAATTTTCAATTTAAAGTCGTACTTACTATATTTTATATTAACTTTTTTTCTATATAAGAGCTTATCTTTAACTTTTCTTGTTTTGAAAATCCTTTTCTGAAGGTTTTTGTTTGAAAGAAAAGGTTAAGAAGAAAAAAAAAATGATGTTAAAACAAGAAGAAATTCCTGTTCTATATAATATTTTATTGTCGTACGAGAGATTTTCCTTTCTGAGAATACAATAACCAAAAGCTTCTGATCAGAAGGATAATGCAGTTGAAAATGTACTGTATTAAGTATGCGATTCATCAAAAAATTCGGGATAAACTTAAATAAATGTGAAACAATGATAAATCTAAAAAAATTTTCATTTGGGGGGTAAAAATTTTGCCACAATCCGTAGAATATGTCATCATACGTTTAATGCTAACCATTAATATATCCTTAAAAGTGTTATTGTTGCTTTATAAGTCTTACATCTAATTTTTTTTTTTTTTAGATTTTTATCAAAGTAAAAATTAATTGTACCTTAAATTGAGAACACAAATAAAAAAGAACAATAAGACCATTGTCTTCCTCAATTCCCCGGAAAATAACTTCCTACGATTTATAACCGTTTAATAGGGGTTCATTTTATTTCTTTTAAATACTACAATAACGAAATATTCCTTCTTTATAAAATTTCGATACTACGAATAAAAGAAACAAAGATCATATTATTCCTTGTTTAAAGATAATAATTATAATATTAGTATCATTTTTAAAATACTATCGTACAGTATATCTTGTAGATGATCAACTTTATAAGGACCATCATTAATCAATTCATTTAATAAATTGGCTTGATTGACTTTTGTAACGTTTTACGATCATTGCCAAAGATATCAAAGATATGGTACATCAGTACGACCATTATTACACGTTAAAAATTTTTTTAATAAAAATGCTATTGAAAATTTTATTATGTATGAAATTAAGTTAAATAAAATGCATGATACTAATATAACTAATATATATATATATATTTATTTATTTATCGAAAAAAAATAAAGTCCTTTTGATAAATTATTCATCAATTTCTTCAATATAAGTAGGAATTAAATAAGAACTTTTATCATCCAAATATTTCGTACATTCAAATTCTCTAAATAATTTATAAAGTTCATTTTCCCTAATTTTCATCCATTCCTCTAAATCATACCTAACATAAAACTTTCCAAATATGACTTGATTCATTTCTATATCAATATATTCATCATCATTATAATCGTAATCATTAAAAGTATCCCTCATATTAATACATCTTTCATCTAAATGTTCAAGGAATAAAGAAAGACTTGTTCTTGTAAAAACTACCATTAATAAAAAAGTAAAACTATATAAAGAATTTGGTATAGATTTAGAAATTTCTATTGCCATTTCATTTGAAATTGTTAAAGGAATTAAATTTTCATAATGAGTAGTTTCATTATGTAAATCAATTACTTCTAATTTCTTTAATGATTTAAATAATAAAGGAATTTGAGGTAAAATTCTAGCAGAAATATATGCTTTCAAATGAGTTAAATTAGGACAATAAGTTGATATATGTTCTATAAATGAACAAGGTTGTATTACATCGTTAAGTAAAAGTTTTGTTAAAATTATATTACTATGAGTTATAATTGATTTTATATCAAAATATTGTAATGGATCATTGGTATAAATAATATTTAATTTCAAATTTCTTAAAGGAGAAAAATGAGAACCTTGAAGATTTTTACAATCGATCAAAGTTAAAGATGAAAGATTATAATAATTCACAAAAGAAATGAAAGGATCATCTTCTTCAAGAAAATCACAAGCATGTAAAGTAATTTCTTGTAAAGAGATTGGAAAAGAATTACCAATAATTGACATGAAACCTTTTTTAGCAAAATAACAAATAAATTTTTTCAAATATTTTTGACATCTTATAAATTTACCAATAGCTTCATATAAAATAGGAGAATTAAAATTATGATAAAAACCTCTTAATTTCATTACTTCAATATTATGACAAATATTTGATAAAGTATTGAAAATTTTTAGTTGATCAGGATGTTCACTACAATTAAATTCTTTTAATTTAATTAAACAAGAATTTGTTGAAGGAATAGGAATAAATTTAAAAGGATTTATAAAATTTAAATCTGTTGATGTTGTTAAATCTAATTTATGTAATGTTGGACATTGAGATAAAAACATTTTAAATAATTCTCCTACTAATATTAATTGATAATCAATATTTTGTTGATTTCTTTCTTCTTTAGATTCTTTTGGCCATAATTCTTGTACACTTTTAAATACACCATGATATTCTAATTCTCTTAAATATGATGAATAATTAAAAAAAGGTCTTTTTTTACCAAAAGAATCTAATAATCCACTTATATTAATATTCAATCTTTGTGAAAGGGAAAATCTTTCTTCAGGTGAAAGAAAACATAAATATGACATAACTAATTTATCGGAAGGTAAATATTTATTAAATGTATTTCTCCATAATATTGGAATAACATGTCTACAAAAATCTCGATTAACCAATAAACAATTAAATAATGTATTTCTTATATCCAAAATTGTTTTAATCGGTTTATCACTTATTATATCTTCATTATATATCTCCCAGAAAATCTTTTCTAAACATAATGATGGTAAAGGTCTTTTCATATTAAAATATTGGTTTAAAAAATGGATCACCGCAGTATTCTCAAAAGAAAAAAGAAAACGTAAAGAGGATAAAAGTTTATTGAACACAAAAAAAATTTACATTCTAGGAGTGACATTAAATATTAAAAATTGTAATGTTACATAAACATCATCTGCTGGCGTTCATTGTTTTTTTTTTATTTTTAACACAAAGATCTTCTTCACATTATAATAATGAGGTTTGTACTTTAAAGATAAATATTATAAAGATAAAATAAACAAATGTTTTCATATATATATATATATATATATACACTTTCTTGTAATCTTTATTTATTATTTAAATTATTTACTTTATTTGTATTTCTTCGCTACTTACCGTATTGTTCCCGTGATATCCTAAACCTTTTTAGCATTTTATTTATGGTAAACGTGGATTTTGTGAGGAGGTACTATAATTATCAAACTAGAACAAATACCTGCCGCATAAATTTGCTTTTGCATATCCGAATGACTCACGTTACATTTGTTACATTATACGCTTTTATGCTTTAAAAAGTGCTTATTGCCTTATTTTCTAGTTACACGAATGAAGATAAATCAATGAATGCTCCGTATCTCCATTTGGATTGGATTGGGTTCCTGAATTAGAAATTTAATTATCCAATCAATTAAACCTATTCCAAACCGGAAATGAATAGTAAACTGTTAATCAGAATTCGATCGGCGCCTGATCTATATAATTTTTTTTTTTTTTTATTGACGAGATCGGCGGTTTAAAATGTTAATTTTATTTTTTGGTGAGAAAATCATGTGAAAAATTAAAAGAAAGGAGGCTTTGTTATAAATTCACATGAGAATCTTCTCGCAGAATATTTTAATATATATATATATATGTATATGTAATAAAAATATCTTCCCATAAACAAGGGTTGGATCATGTAATATCATAAGTACTTGCATTGTTAACTGATTTTTTATTATTATGATTCATCATCGATAATAGTTACGTATTTATGGTTATATTGCCGGTACGGATGAATTTTCGGGTGAAACAGATTCTAACCAATTTCATTCACAAAATTTATAATACCATATCAGGGTAGATTGTACTGCGCTTAAAAATTCACTTTTACGGGGGATGATAATCCCACTCCAAAAAAAAACGCTCAATAATTTTAACCCACTTTCTATCTGACATTCCATATAATAACATAATCCGGAATAACGGATGAACGGATGACGATTCAACATTAGTGTGACCATGACATGAGTCATATGATCACGAGTTCAAGACAAAAAATTCGGTCTAATAGTCTGACCAATAACTATAAATATAATATCCCCCTCCTTTCATTTTTCATTGTAAAAATAATAAATTTTGAAAAAGTTTTTTGATAATGTACATTATTGAAATCATCTTTGGCTTATTAATTTATTTAATTTATTTAGTGATAAAATATCCTGATAGGAGTATTGGCACTAAATCAAGACCTGATATTAATGGTATGAAAGGTTACCCCCTTATCGGTAATCTTTTAGAAAGTTATAAAAAATCTATAACTCATTTGATGTATGATGCCTTGATCGCATATGGTCCTAATACGTTAGTATAATAGTTTATATTAGTTATTCTCATTCACGTGCACTAATGTTTAATCCATATTTTTAGGACATATACAATTCCTTATATAGGAAGATTGATTACTGTTAACAGTCCCGAATTATTAGAACATGTCTTAAAAAGTAAATTTTTAATAATTTTTGTCTTTTTTTAGCTATAAGTATATACGAGATACTAAATTTTTATTTTATGCTTTTTTTTCCGCTTAATTTAAAGCAAAATTTGATAATTATGTCAAAGGTACTCTATTTTCCGAAATAGTTTATGATGTATTGGGTAAAGGAATTTTTAACGTAGACGGGTAAGTTATACGTATTCAATTTATTTTAGTAAACTTGAAAATAAATAAATACTAAAAATTAAAAATTAAAAATTTTTTTATAGGCAAATGTGGAAATTTCAAAGAAGATTAGCAAGTTATTTGTTTCGTGAGCAAAATGTTCGAAATGTTATTTGTGTAGTACTTGAAGAAGAAACGAAAATTTTACTTAATATTTTACAAAAAAATGCAAAAAATGGGGATGTAATTAATTTGCAAGATCTATTTTTTAGATTTACTTTTGATTCATTCGGAAGGTAAGATGGTAAAAAATTTTTCTTATCATATTCTTTAAAATCTTTATTTTTTTTTTTTTTAAAAAAAAAAAATAGGGTAACATTTGGAATTGATTTTGAATCTTTATCAAATGAAAAACCGGTACCATTTGCTCAAGCATTTGATTTCGTTCAATCTGTAGTAGATAAAAGATTTACAAATCCAATATGGAAAATTACTGAATTATTTACAAAAGATGGTGCTAAAATGCGTTCAGCTTGTAAATTTTTATCAGATTATGCTCATGATATTATTAAGAAAAGGAGAAATAACGAAGGAACATTAAAAAATAATAATGATATTTTAAATATGTTTATGAATGCTGAAATTGATGATGAAAACGGAAATGTGAGAAAATTAAATGATGAAGAACTAAAAGATATCGTCTTGAATTTAATTGTTGCTGGTATGTATCAAGAATGTATTTCTTTCCGATTTCAACTTATAACTTATATTTTCTAAAAATAAAAAAAAATTTAGGACGTGATACAACTGCGCAGGTAATTAAAACAACATATCTAAAATTTTTCATTTAAAATTTGTTCTTATTGATATTTCTCATTAGGCACTCTCATGGATGATGTATAATATTATGGTAAATCCAAATGTTGAAGATAAATTAGTGAAGGAAATAAATTCATTATTCGATCTCAAAGATCAAATCTTACGTTATGATAATATTAAACAATTTCAATATTCACATGCTGTATTTTATGAGACATTAAGATTACATCCTTCTGTTCCAAAGAATGTCAAGGTAATTAATTAATTCAAAAAAAAAAAAAAAAATCAAAATAATCATCATTAAATTAGTACTATTTTAATAGCTGTGTATAAAGGATGATATATTACCTAATGGAATACTTATCTATGCTGGAGAATGGGTTACTTGGTCTACTTGGGCAATGGGAAGAGATAAAAGAATTTGGGGAGAAGATGCACAAATATTTATTCCAGAACGATTTTTGGAAAACAAAGATGGTTTGAAACCAAATCAGTATAAATTTAATAGTTTCAATTGTGGACCAAGAATATGGTAAGTTATAATAATATCACGGGTTTTGGATGATGTGTTGAAGGTGGTGTAATTATAGATGGACGTGTGATATGCGTTGAGAATATTAAATGGTTTATATCCTTTTCTTTTTTAATAGTCTTGGACAAAATTTTGCTACGATTGAAGCGTTGACAGTTTCAACAGCCATATTAAAACAATTTAAATTTGAGTTATTGCCTGGTCAAAAATCTCCACCTGATTTTGCACAATCATTAACATTACCAATGAAAGATCCTTTATTGGTTAAAGTTCATATTCGATAATGTTTGATTTGTAGAAAGTGTATAATTATTACAACTTTTAATTAAATTTAATGCATCTTTTTCTAAGTCATATTATGTAACTTTACATTGAATAAATATAACTCTTGATACACAGTAAAAGTATGTACTTTTTTTAAAATATAGAAAAAAGAACCATTTACAAATAATAAAAAAAAAAGAGAAATATAATTACAATTCTACAAATAGTAAAAAACACTAGCATTTGCAAAAAAATATAGCCAATCAATAAAAAACAATTAATTAGTAATATATCACCTACCATACAGTATCGGAGTTTAAATTATTATCGGAGTTTGAAATATTAGAGTTTAAATTTAAGAGTTAGGAATTTAAAATTATTAAAACATCAGATTTGAAGTTGTTAAAGGAGTTTGAAATAATTAAAAGCCAGAAATGTTGGAATTTGAAATTATTAAAGGTCAGTTTAAAATGTCAGATTTTAAAATTGTTAAAAATGTCACTATTATAGTACTTATAAGATATTTCTACAAAATAATAAACAAAAAAAAAATATGAACAAAAACATAATAAAAAAAAGGTACTTACCAATTATGTTAATTAAAAAAGATATAAAATATACTTTATTATTATTAATAATACAAAAAATAGAAAATTCTTTCAATAATAAAGAGCAATTAGATAATAATGATATCTTAATAAAAGAAGTACTTCTTGTTTTATTTTCTTCATATTATCTTGTACCTTAAAATTAGACTTTAACTAGTAATATTTCTTAGGCATTTATTAGGTTTTAAAGATAATATTTTTATTATTTATTCTTGATTTGAAGTATTTGAAGATATTATAATTCTTCTATAACTTGAGTTTATTAGTGAAGTTATTTTGTTTTTTCTTCTTAATAGTATCCTTGAAAAAACTAACTAGTTTTATTTATATATTTTAACTGTAAAGGCATTTTTATAAGAGTTTTCACCTATAACCAAACAACTAGAAGTAATAGTTGATATAGTACTTTTATAGTGATATTTGGCTTGAATAAAAAAATATTATATTCTGGAGTAAAATAAAAATTTATTTCTGAGAAAAAGCTAAGTATTAATATTTATTTTTATATCATATAAGTATTGCATTATCACATGACTATATTGACAAAAAATTATTTATACATTATTTACAAAACAAATAATCCATTCTATATATACAAAAAATAATGGCTAAAATATGACCATTACTAATATACTTATATTTTATTTTTGTAAAATAAAAAATATTGCTAAAGTAACTGTTATATAAAATAAAATTGTGAATATGCAAAGTAGTTATTACATTACATAGTAATACTTCTAATAAATACAAAAATATAAATTTTACAGTGCATTACCTCTATACTCAACTTTTAGAAAAATTTAAATAACTTATAATCCAATGATTAGATTTTAACCAAATAAAAAAAATTGCATTTTATTTATTAAAAAGAATCGATTTATAAAAAAAAGAGAAAGTCTCAATTTTTAAAATTATATAATCATCACGTAATACTAACAAGAGCCAATCATAATTAAGCATATGATTTAATATTTTATAATAGAAATTTATTTAATTTCGTCATAAATTGTATCAGGTACACGATGATATAATTTATATTTTTTCATGGCATATTTGAAAAAAAAGGATTTTTTAAGTATAAAAATGATTATAATCTACACATTACATCATGCTGCTTTAATTTAAAATTTATTACACAAATATTACTTAATCTCAAATTTAGACGGCATAATTAAATTGCCAATTTTCAAAACGCTAAAACTCAACCAATATTTATTTTAAAAAAAAACTAACCAATAATTTTTAAAGCTTAGGTTATGTACTTTAAAAATTATTGGTTAACTTTTTAAAATATTTAGTAAAATTTTTTTTTTTAGGAATTTAAAGTTGGTTGATTGTTACTATAAGCTATTAGTTGAGTATAAAGGTAACGTACTGTATTAAAATAATTTTGATAATTTTGATATAAATTTCTAAGCAATTTTAATTACAATACAGAATCTATTTCATAAGTAAATAATAATAATAAAACTATATATTATAAAGGGTAAATTAACTTTACATTTTGTGATATAAAAATTCTATATTTATATACTTTTAAAGTTTTTTTAATATTATATAATAATATTAATCATATTTATATTTTTTTTTTCTTTTTTTTTTAGCAAAATATAAAGTATGTAAGAACTTGTAAAAGTTCAGTTAACTTTTCTATAAAATGCATAAAGCAGAAAATTTTCTTACAAAATTAAAAAATATATATATATATAATTGTATATATATAGAAATAAGTTTTTATTACTATAAATATTTACTTTTAGTAAATAGTAAAAAATAGCTAATACTATTATTATTCTCAACTATTTTTTTCATCTTTATACTTTATCTAAAAATAAATAGAATAAAATATTACTATGCTTAAGATCTTTACTGATAAAACAGTTAATTAATTAAGGATTATAATTAGAAAAAGACAGCTATTTTTATTTAAAAAGATTCCTTCTGTTAACTTTACAAAATTAATATTAGAGAAAATACATTAATTATAGCAATTATAGTATTAAAAAATATTAAACCAAAAGGCAATATTTTTATATAAGTTAATTTTTAATTATTTTTATTAGCAATCTTCTAATTAAGATTACTTGGCAAAATTAAAAGATTTAGCAAATAGGTAAAATGACAAAATATAATAATTTGATGAAACTATATTAAAGTCTTATTAAAAGTTAGCAAAACTTGATAAAAAGTAAAATCTGTTAAAATCTATTATAAATAGTAAAACTGACAAAACTTTGTAAAACTATAATAAAACTATATAGTTAACTCTTTTTATAGCAAATTTTAATATAATGAATTATACAATATAACAGATCTTCAGTATGATATAAATTTTTACATATAAAAAAATTTTTGTTATAGTGAATTTTATTAATAAAATGCTATATAATATTTAATAAAATATATAAATAATATTTTTTATAATAAATTTTTTCTATAACAAACTTTTTTTTGAATATAATAAATTTTTTTTTTCAATACTATAAGAGATAATCTGATATTTATTTTACATAAAATTTCTTTTCAATATAACAAAATTAATAATAAATAGATATTTTTGTTTTATGTTTCATGATTTTATTTTGTTTTTCTTATATGAAAATATCATAAGTAAATTCTAAAAAATAACTTAATAAAGTTCTTAAAAGTTAAAATAAAGTTTTTAAAAACAAAAAGGTTATTTATTGCTGTATAGAAAAAAGAAATACAGTTGTCCGCTTCTATAGTCATCCCTTATATAAGCACAACCTTTATTTTTTTTTTTAATGATGTGATCTTGCACAATAAGTTTATTATATATAATGTAACAAAACTAAAAGAATACTACATAAAAATCAAACTATTGAACGCTACCTCTCGTTTCTGAAAAAGGGCTGACCCGTCACCATATATATGAAGAATCTGCGAGGATTGAACAAAATTTACAAGGTCAAAGATATCTTCACTTCATAACAACCTATGATAACCTGTCTTAATAGACCACCCAGAACCAAATAATAAATTTTTCAGCTGATATTCTATTTTTCGAAATAAATTTTAAAAAAAAGGCTAACTAGCAGGACTCTCCCGATTAGCATACAGACATTCTTCCATGTCTCTCAAGAGATACCTTCATTGTCTCAGTTGTGACATACATCAACAAGAAAGCTTATTAAAAATATTAGTTTTGATACCCAATGATCATTATATCATCCCCCTTAAAATAAACAAATAACTCCTTTAGGGCCAAATAAATAACAAGTTACACCAAACTAGCCTATAAAGATCATTTTTTCCAATACCCCCTATCCTCAAAAGAAAATAAAAAATAT
Organism: Glomus cerebriforme; assembly: GCA_003550305.1. Classification (NCBI taxonomy): domain Eukaryota; kingdom Fungi; phylum Glomeromycota; class Glomeromycetes; order Glomerales; family Glomeraceae; genus Glomus; species Glomus cerebriforme. The sequence goes on along the minus strand of QKYT01000276.1, from coordinate 49,423 downwards.
TAACAAAAAATAACCAAAGATTACGCCAAAGAAATAAAAATAAAATAAAACAAAAATCAAAAACAAAAGGAATAAAATTAGGAAAAACTACTAAATCTAGCCACAAAAAACCTAAAGTAACCTAAGGAAAAACACCAAACTTCACTCCAAAAAAAAAGTTCTCACCCTCCAAACCCTTAACAAACCTTTCATCCATAAGAATCCAAAGTTAAGTAAAATCATTTTCTTCCCTACAAAACTTTCTATTACTTCTCATAAGCACAACTTCTATATAATCATATCAGTTTTAGTCCCAAATTTTTATATAGTAAAATACCTTCTTTGTAGTCATTATTAATGAAATTTTTTATTTGTAAAATAATTTGTATAAGTGATAGTCACAAATCGATTATAGTCACTATCATAGCAATTATTAATCCCAATATAATAGTTAATATATAAAAATTTTCCTTTTTATAGTCATATTAATAGGACTTTGGATATTATGTACTCATCAAATTTAACATAAAATTATTAAAAATTTAATATAAGTATTTTAACAAATTGTCACTTTTTTTAGAATTATATTTATTTCTTAATTTATTTTAATTAAGAAACATAAATAAAAATAACATGTAAATACATAAAAAGTCTTGTGTAATTCTTTTTACATATTTGTATATGTGACTAAAATAAATTTACATGTCAGTTGTGTAATTTTATTACATATTCGTGTACGTAACTGAAATAAACATTTTATATTTGTGAAATTTTATTTACGTGACTGTATAACAAAGATTACATATTTGTGTAATTTTAAAAACTAATAAAACTGCGGTCAGCGGATAGAAGGGAGGAAAATAAAGTTTTTTTTAGAAATTTTTTAAAATTATAACTATTTTACTTAAGATTTTTTAAAAAAAATTTTTTTTATTATAATATTATTTTTAGCTATTTTTAGTAAGAAATTTTTAATATAATCATACTAATGCAAATGTATTATTCTTGACCCTTATGCAGGACGTTCTTGACCTGCATAATATATTTTACAATAAGGGGAGTTAACTTAGCATCACGAGAAGGATCAAGTCCGATACTTTTGCTATACTAATATGAAAATTTATTATATATGTAATTATATAACAAAAATCCTTTTTATAAGAACACCTCACTATAATCACAGTATTTAGTAGTTCTGAAGGGTGTGATTATAGAGAGGAATAACTGTATGTCTAAAAAATATTGACTTATTTAAAGAATATAATGTTAATAAAGGAATAATTAGTGATATTTTAAAAGTAAAAGACTGTTGGCTCACCATGAATATATTAACTCTTATCAAACTAATTTGAAGTATAAAAAAAAAATATCTTTTCCTATAATTAAAGAAGCTTTAATATTTTGGGTAGAGAATACTCTTCAAGTTAATCTCATTATTACTAATAATATTCTTTTAACTAAAGCATTAAAATTTGGTTATTTGTATAAAAAGAATAAGTTTAAAGGATCAAATGAATGAGTTAATAATTTTAAAAAGTGATACAATCTTAAATAATATAATATGCATGAAAAGGATGCAAGTATAGATCTTGAAATAATGCATAAAGAGATTTGTCAAGTATTAAAAGATAACTCTAAAGATATTTTTATCTGTAATGAAATGAATTTTTTTTGGAAAATGCAGTCTAGTCATATAATATCTAATAGTCTAACTGTAGAAATAAAATAGTCAAAAGACTGTATGTCTCTTTTACTTACTTGTAATGCAATTGGAACTGAAAAATTATCTTCATTATTAATACATAAATATGAAAATCTACAAGCTCTTAAAAATCTTGACAAAGAAATTCTTCCAGTTAATTATTATTAGAATGCAAAAAGTTAGATGCAGTGTCAATCTGAAATTAATATTTTAAAAAACTTGACAGCCAAATGAGAATATAAGGTCAAAAAATAATTTTTTTTGTTGATAATACTCTAATTCATATCTTATATGAAATAACACATCTTACAAATATCATTATAAAATTCTTATCTTCAAATACAATTGCATACTTACAATCTTTGTGACCAAGAAATTATTAATAGTTTTAAGGTGAACTAGTTAATTTTCTAATTATTTAGTAATAATATTAATGAAAATAATTATTTTTTTTTATTTAAGTACAATACTAAAAGTTATATTTACATAATTAAGTTAAAATATTTGACAATTATAATGAATATAGTATTAAGCCTATTGAAATTTGCATTTTGGCTATAAAAATATAGTAGTTTAGTAGAACCTTGTGTAATATATATATAGGTTATAGAAAATTTTGAAAATTTCATAATAACTCTACGCAGAGAGTTTTTATTAAGATGAATAAGCAAACTCAACATATAATTTAGAAATTTGCCAGAAAATAAGCAAATTAATCCTATGACCTATATATTTATATTAGTATTTTATCTGTTGATGGCAATTCAAATAATCTTCTTTCCAACACCTATTAAGTTTAATTACTTTACCACAAATATAAATAACTTTTTAAGCATGATTAATGTGAATACAATATTTATGATTCAAAGCCTTTCTTTATTATATTTTTATGAAAACATATTATAAAATTTATTTAAAAAAAAAAAGATTAGATAACTGATAATAATTATATGTAATAAATAATACAGATCATGTGATCTTAATAAGAATTAGCCAAAATTAAAAATTTTTATTAATTCTAAGCAAATCCTTCTTCTAACTATAGCTAAAAGTACTACCTGTATATATATTACATAGGGTTCTAGTTTAGTCTTGCTAATCATTTAAAATTAAGTCATAAATAAATATGCAAATTGGCATTTCAGAGTTTTGGAATATTAAATAAAATTTTTTTGATGAACTTTTGTTTATTTTCTTTTTATTTTTTACTATAGAAATTCTACAATAGGAATATAAATATGACTTGTATATTGCAGAATTTTCATGAAATATTTTATTACCAAATAATACTGATGATGAAAATGATATAGATAATGAAAATAATAATAATAATATTGATGAAAATGATGAAACTGAAGAAAATATTAAAGGTAGAGGTAGAGGCAGAAGTAGAGATAGAGAAAGAGGTCATAATTATAATAATAATCAAATAGAACAAATATAACTTTCACCTCCATCTTTTTTTAATACTTTTCAACATTCTAAACCTTTACATTGTGACTGAAGGGATGGTAGGGATCGATATTTATCAAGGGTAAGGATCGGAAGAGAGCAACGACAAGAAGACAAAGTTCAGACTAGGACTCCACCACTTTATTTTATAACGGAAAACAAAGAAAAACTTATTTAAACTTAATTTCCTTTTATTTATTCTTTCCTATAGATGAAAACCAAAGTTACATTCTTATTTTCCCAAGTTTATTTATGCAAAATAAATGTTCTACAAATACATCATTATTAATAATTAGACTACGTAAAGAGCTACGTAAATAAATATTCTAAATCATTCTAAAACTTTCTATCTCCTTATCAAACTTTCCATCTCTTTCTCTTACTAATGATTACTAATTATTAATAATAAACAATTACTCCTTCTATGATGTAATTGTATACCTCCATTAAATGATTTACGATGACTCACAATTAATCATGCAGATCTCATGATTATCCATCTTGATGTATGATCATCTACTTTGCCTCCCATGATGTAATATGTTAATCATTTACTTTGCCACATGTACTCCGTCATTCTACTACTATTCCATAACATATTATTCCTTAAGTACAAACAAATATTCCTTTCTTATGTTAAATCTTCGGTTATAACATAAATTTGCAGTCACTTTATCTAATGAACTCCTTTTACCATCACTATACTCAATTTTTTGTCTTTTTTTTTCTCTTGAATGAATAAAAATTATTGTCAAAAATACAAACATACATGCCTACATAAAAAATACAGGAGAGGAATGTAAATTTTCATGAAATTATTGTTTTATTACAGTTCTATATAAAGTCAAAAATATAATATGTAAGTTTAAAAAGTTCAAATAATAAAGGTTTTTCCTTATGACAAATTCTAAATAATACATTAAGGTTTAATATAGCTACACTTAAAACTCAATAAGATTGCCAAATTTAATGACAATTTTTTTAAAAAATATTGTAATTTTTAAAAATGCAACATTTTCATCAATAAGTAATATTTAATTTTTTGTTATATAATTAATAAATAATGATTCTTGATATACAAAATAATATAATATTTTTTTGCGACAGTTACTGAAACCTTAGGTAATTTCTGGCTAAAATTTATTGCAAGAGTTTTAAGCAGTTCGTATTTTCTTGATACGTCCACTAGGAGAATAAATCATTTGCATGTTCATTTTTTAAGAATTCTTGCAATCATACCACATAAAATCTTGTATCCCTTCNGAGCTTGAAGATAGAAAATGCTAATTTATGAAAATAATTAGTTCTCATATTTATATTTTGATTTTTTTACAAACTATAATTCATACAACCTCGTATTTTAGTAATCCCATTACAACCTTATGTACTTCTTTCATATCTTTCCATATTTTTGGAAAGGAAAATCTTAAAACTTCTATCATCATGTAAATCTCAGCATATTTTAGTTAGAATTCGTAAACAATAATCTCATGTATTGTGAATGTCAAAGTTAGTAATATGAAAATAACAAGCAAAATCACAAATAAAANACTTACAATATGTTTGCATTGCATACAGCTTGATCTTTCTAATATCAGAATTAGGGTGAAATTCGGCTAATCAATTCATAATAGTCTTAAGCATCTTTATAATTTTTATTCAATCATCTTTAAAATGCGTCCAGTTTTGCTTTGATAGAGAGCCACTTACTTTAACTACCAAAAATTCTTTATCCTCTTCTTTTAAAGCAATAATCGCATCAATCTTATTTCCAGAAGATCTGTGCTTGTCATCTTCCTTTTGGGAATTGCAGTCTCTGGTACTTGCCTTTAGGCAAATTTCACCATACTTGATACGCCAACTCTTTTTATTTTTTATAAAAATTTTGTTGAGGATTGGACCCAACACACTAACAATAAATGTTTCTTCGGATATGGATTCGAGAAGCAAATTTGTGTCTTCCATTAGTTCTATCCTGTATAAATTATGATTAATTATATTTTATTAGATCAAACAAATATAGATAAAGATTCACATGTGATTTACAAAATGTAATGCAAATGCTCTTTCAAAGGTTCGTTTAGTCCTTTTTGCTGGTTAAGTTTCTTTTTAGACATATTGATGTCACGAGAAATAACTTCATGTAATAGTGAATTAATCTTATTTTCTATATTATTTGATGTTTCTTTCTCCTTCTCTTTTATATCATTGAGCATTTGTATTACCATATTTTTTCTAATGTTTCTAAAAAACAATTTTTATCTATGGCATTGAAAAAAATTACGTCATAGTATTTGGGCTTTGTTTTCAGTAGTTTCGTTTCCAATTGATATTCAGTAAATTTTTTTTGAATGTCAATACCATCTACAATCCAAAAAACATTTTTACCTCCAGTGATTGTTTGATCCACATTGAATTCCTCAGTATCGTCTTCTTCCTCTTCAGAATCACGATCATGTTTACTATCTTGTAGATTCACAACATAAGAGTCCGATTTAACTTGACTAAAAAGATGATGTCTTGGTAAAATTTCAGGTGAAGTTTCATCAAATTGTTCCCATGTTGTATAAAATGTTCCATTTCTCTTGTAATATTCTTTGGTGTTGGTATTTCAACTTCACGTAATGAGACATCAGCTTCTGTAAATACTGCATCTATTGTGTCATTCGCGGACTTCACTTTGCTGACCAATAATGAAAGCTATTAATTTGATATTTTAGTTAAACTTGGTAAAAAAGTATATGGTTGAATAACATAAGACCTTTACCCTATTTTGAAGAATATCTGCCCTAGCTGAGCAAAAATCAAGCAAATTTGTGCATTTCCTTTTATTTCTTCGTAAGTTTCAACCAACTTCTTTGCTACAGACTTTACCTCATCATTAAACTCAGACAACTTACAGATATTCTGTAATTCTTCTTTATATAAGTATAAACAGTTCTTTTTAATGTATCCTGGTCTGTCATGTTTTAAAACAAAAGACTCAAGACTCCACATATTGGATAAATTGGTAAAAAAATATTTGTCTATAAATCCTTTCATATTCATTTCTAATGTCATATCTGATGAACTAGTTTCATTTTCAATATCTTCCATGTTATTAGAACCAACCAACGATTCAGATTTCACTCGTCTAATTTGTCTGAACAACATTAAGTAAGTAAACTTTTGGATATACGGGATACGTGTTAAAAACTATTTAAATATCATCATCATGTCATGTTTACCATTCTAGGAAAATGATATAAAGCAGAATCAATGTACCACGTTCTTACAAATATAAATAGTGGTAGTACAGAATAATAGCACCTAATTGTATAATTTTACTTAGTAAATATAGAATTACTACGACTACAACGAAGATGTGACTACGAGTACATGTGACTATGCCCATTTTTATCACGTACTCATATAGTCACGTGGCCGTATAACTGCACCATGACTACATAACTACATGCTACAAATTTTGTGTACTCATTGTACTCACTGTACTTACGTAGGCGTTACCAATCATTAATAAAATTTCTTGTATAATGACAATAATTACTTTTAAAAGTTAGTAATCCTTAATAAATTATATCTAATGGACTAAAGAACAGCCATCTCTTTAATAATTTTTCACCAGCGAACAAAGCAGGCAAACAATTCATAATTAGGTTCTTCAGCTAGTAAACACTTAAAAGTGTTTTGGATTTTTATTTGTAAAAATTACTGTGGATTTTTTTATTATTAAGAAATGTTATTAACTTTTTTCTTTATTTTTTTT
>QKYT01000276.1:20196-33709 GCA_003550305.1 Glomus cerebriforme | reverse complement strand
TAAATTAAAATAGTAAAGATATCACGATCTTAAGTTTTGTGTAATATCATGAAATCTAGCTAATAAAAATACGCACACTTGTGTTAAACAACTTACATAATTCAAAATCACATGCCTCATTTAGATTTTGTAATTTATTTTTACATATCACTTCGTTAAATTTTTTTTTTATATGAGAAAAAAAAAGTGATCGGCAAAGTGATCGACACTGTGATAATACGAAAGCCTGCTATGTTCATGTAATCTTGAAAACTGTGAAGATTCTTCACGATCGGAGTCATGTGACATGGAAGAACTTAAATCTGATCAGCATGATGAAGTTATTGCCAAGTTGAATAAAAATATAATTGTGAAACAGAAGTTAAAGCAACAGTTATCGTCACTTGCACATACAATTATGTCAGATCAAACTTTAGAAGAACAGGATCCATCTTCAGATACCATATAAAATATAGTTTTCATGTTCAGGAAAGCTAATAAGTTTGGTTAAGAAGCAATTTTATACTGGTACTACTTTATAAAAAAATATGATAAGAATTGATAACCTTGTTACTAGTTTAAGAAAAAAACTGCAACATCTGAAGTATATCAAGAAATCAAATGGCTTTTATCTGATATAATGGATGTGAATTTGCGTCAAAAAATTCTTAGAACTAGAAAATTATATAAGTTGTTCAATACGTTAGGAATAGATAAAATTAAACAGGTCTCTTATAGTGCAGATGTCATTTCGAGTCTCAATTACCTACAAATCTAAAATATTATAGATTATGTAAATTCAGTGGTAAGTTCACACAATGAAACTGTGAAGATTCTTCATGATCAGAGTCATGTGACTTTAAAAACTATTTTCTCGAGAAACGATCAGATTAAGGCTGTAAATATATCAGCAAATATATTATCTGCATCTTCCTCCAGTCAATCTAATCCAACTTATGACCAATCCTATTTTAGAAACAAGATATTGGATTAACATCCTAATTTATATAGAGAATTTAGTAGTGAAGATTTTGATTATTATGGAATTAATAATGAAACATTATGTCCATTATGCAAGTTAGATCATGATAATGAGAAAGATATAGATGATAAATATAAAGCCGAATCCTATTTTATTAAATGTGAACAGCGTGAAATTGAAATAGTTGCATAGTCTGGGTCTCTCTAAAATGCTCTATATTTGCTCATGTTTCATTGTGATATTTTTTTACAGGGCTAAATTATGTTAACTATACCTACTGTAATTTAAATTGATCTGCAATTATATAAAAAGGCAATATAAGCAAATCTGATAAAGTATTAACCCCTAAGTATCTGAATTGGCATGCCAAATTAACTGGTTTACTAAAAGTTTTGATGGATAAGATCCATTCCAACTTATATAAAAAATATAAAAGAGAAATGGAACTTGAGCTATGGCAATTATCAGAAGCCTGTCTTTTCATGAATTCGAAGCCAGAAAACAAAGTATCCTATTTATCTTTTTTTGAGCAATATGAATAAAAAGGGCCTATCATATTTGAAGCCAAACCTAATTCAGAATTAATTATCAAATACATGTTAGAGTATTTCACATACTTAAAATTCCAAAATAGTTTTAAAGAAATTGATAATTATAATTTTGTATCTGCTCAGCTGTGAAATTCGTTATGCCCTATTTGTGATGAAAAATATGGGAATTATGGATTATATGATGAATGGTATAGGAATAGAATGGAATATTATCTTACCTGCAACACTTCAAGTAATAAATTCAAGTTTGTAATTGTAGCATAGAACGAAATAGATCATGTAAAATTAATCACCTGAAATGCGCAGTATTCTAATAATCTGTATATTATTTGTATTGGGCATGTGAATAACTACGCCATTTATCATATGGATCGCAGTCATTTATTTGTAGAGAATCTATTAATAAACTCCAACCAAGAAAAAAGTATATAACACCTTCATATTTTTTTGCTCAAAAATTCTGGTAAGTCTTTTATTACACAGTTCTGAATTACTAATAAAAAAATATATACTGATTTACATGCGGATCATAAGACAGGATGTCGTTAAAAATAAATTCAAAATGAAAATAGAGCGATTAGAATCTATAATTTACAGATCTTTAGATAAATGGTAAATTTTTATTATCCTACTTGGTGTTAGCATATTCAAATTATATATATAGTTAATTATATATTAATCTGTTTTTGGATATTGATACAAGAAAATGTGAGTAATTATACTAGGATCTCAATAATAAAAAATTTTTCCGTCAATAGGATTAAGGGAGTACAACATTTATTCTACATAATAAACTTCTATATAGCGCTAATTGTGATACCTTCAGTTTTATTTTTACAAAGGGGTTGAGAAACATCACCTTTCTTTATTAGTATAATTTTTGACAACAGTTTGCGTAATTCATAAGATTCTCTTTTTGGCAGTTTTATGATTTATAAAAGGTTAGGTAATACTAGATTGCTACACAACCCCCTTATTTCATTAGTATAATTTTTGACAACTGAAGCTGTAATTCATAAGATTTTGATTTAATATAATTAAAATGAAAATTATGCTATTTGAATTTGCCATTAAGGCGCTTTGTAGATCTTCAGATAAATAGTACATTTTTATTTAGCTTATTGGGATTAGCGCAATGATAAAATAAAATGCATAATTACTGATGAAAAGATATTATTGTTAAAGTCTGGTTAAAGTTTAATTGAAATTGGGTTGAGACTGCGTTTTAAAAAAAGCTCTGATTAACTGCACTTTTTTTCTTATATTCATTCAAAATAGAAAAGCTATCAAGGCAAACAAGCTAGATATGTTATCTTCTGCAAATTGATAGATAAGGGAGTCATAAAAAATAGAATAATAATGAAAAATGCAATGTTTGGTTAAAGTCTGGTTGAACTATAGTTGATGTACAGTTGATCTCCAGTTGATCTCCAGTTGTATCAAATGATAAAACCCCTATTACGTTATAATGCTCTAGGATATATAAACAACCTATCATTCAGGCTCGCTATTTTCTCTAACATCCTGTCTCATAAAACTTTTCTGTTGTTAAAAAAATGGCTGAATGGACTGATGCATAAATTCATACTCTTATTGACGAATGTAAAATCAGAAATGATGAGTTCCATAATCTTGAAAGAAATCAAAATATCTTCTAAAATAGTATTGCAGATAAAATTAATCAAGAAAATGGGACATTATTCAACAGCTACCAATGTAAAGAAAAATTTTCAAATCTTGTCTGGAATTATAATATAAGTTATTACTGTATTTGAGAACTATATACTTATCTATCATGTTCTAACATTGATCATTTTATTGGTTAGAATATGTGTAATTTTATGGCTGGTAGTTGTAGAGCTAGAAGAAGTTGAATGGGTACACAATATTTTGATGAATTTTGTATGCATTTTTGAAAGAGACCTGAAGATGAATTTGATAGAGTCTGCAGTATTAATACTCTAAACTGAAGGCAAAATAGGAGAAGCAAAAATATTACACGCGTATGGCCATACGATCTACCAGAGAAGTCGAACACAAATTGAGATCCTCTGAAAGATAATTAAGCCAAGAGGGTCCTTTTGGGATCAGTTCATTTATTAGTCGAAGTCAATCACTATCCATTAGATAAAGACGTTCAGCATTCCCATCTGTTAGCTTGTTAACTACCAATGATGATATGGACATTTCTGATACAGAGCATAAAGAACGAAATGTTGGGTCCTTAACACTTCAACCACTATCATCTTGTGATATTGCCACTTCCTAAGAATCGTCAAATGTGGGGTAATATGCAGTAATTACATAAAGGCTCTTTCACACATCACTGTTATTATTTCATTAATCAGTGTATTTTTTTTCTACTATGCTCTTATATCATAAATATACTTTGAAAAATATAATAAAGCAGAACAGAACGCTTTACTTTGATTTTTTTAAGAGTGTTAAAAGTTTTGTGTCCCCTTGATCTTTATGATAACATAAATACTCTCGAACAAGATATGTCACTAGTTTATGTTGCTTTATTCATTAAAAATGCATTTAATAATAGCTTAACTATTTCATCTCAAGATTGAATGATCATCTCATAATTTATAGTGACTTGCCAGTACCTGAAACTGTCCTAGAGCTGTCGAGAAACTGGCAGAGGCTAGGATGATCTCTGTGATATGATTATACATCATACAAAGCTAATTCCCTAATCATGAAAGATTCACAAACCAATCTACATGCATGTGAATATATAGCCCTATATAAATCTCCGGTATACTTGCAATCGAATAAAAAAAATGAATTTGGGTTTAGTAATATGTAATCTTACTAATTGGCTACAAATCAATAAAATCGCTATATAGCATTAAAATTGCTATAAATCTCTTAACTAGCAAATTCATATAAATTTGAAAGATGATATCCTATAGTATAATAAGTTACTAAAGAATTGCTAGAATTTGCTAAAACACTATAAAATGCTATAATCTATTTATAATCGTAAAATTGCTATAAATCGTTTAATATATCAGGAACTCATATTAACAGATCAAGGCCTAATAAGTGTATTGACACTATTTTAGACAAGAATTATAATAAAATTGTGCTTAAGCTGGTTAATAATCATCCTGGATTTGATATAAATTATCTTAGAGCATATGTTATAAATTATAACTATTATTATGCTAATCAATTCAAAAAGGTTCTTGAGGTGGAAAAACGATATGATAATTTATCTGTCATTAGATCTCATGAAACTCCTCAGCAATGGGCTATTCATGTAAGAGTTGCTTTACAAGCATTGATTACTGAGGAAAAAAAAGAAAGCTTTTATCATGTATTCTACCTTTCACATCATTTGAACAAGGTTACTAGTCAAAAGATATTTCATATGACTATCATAGACCTAGTGTTCATAAGAGCGGAATGGCTATTTGTTTTGATTGTTAGAAATTGGTAAAGAAGGATAAGTTATGTTCATTGATACCTCATCATTATGAGAAGCTGTTAGAAAATGTATCAAATTATATTCAAATTACTAGTGATCATGTGTCTATAATTTTATTGGATAAATTTTATATACTAAACAGTTTACAATGCATTATTATAATTGAAATAGTTCCTTTTTTTTCTTTTCTCTGTATCTTTTTTTTTTAGTTTAGTAGGCAATGCCTATTTCCCCTTTCGGGTTACTGTTTGGTATTTTCCTTTTGGTCAGTACTGGAAATTATTTTTAGTTGCGATCTGTATTAGCGACTTCGGTCGTATACCTATTGTTCTTAAATAAAGTGACCTTTGCATACAAAAAAAAAATACAATAATTTTGAAACGACTATTATAAATTATTGTTACCCAATAGGAGATGATAACAGAAATGCATGTAAATCCTTTTCCAAAGAAGGAAAGCTTAATTATCTTTTGATGAAGAGAAAGACTTAAGCATCCGTTTCGAAACCAGGTGAGAATTTCTGGGAAGAAAATTTCGTGAAGAATAACTTCCAAAATAAATGAATTTTTTTAAGAAACGAAATAATACAATTACAATCTCGATTGGATTAATTAGTTTTGTAATCATTTATTACCCAAACGTCTGGTAATTAAGGTTATATAGGTCGTCCAATTATGGTTTTTACCGAATATTTCTTAAAGCGTATTTATTTTTTTGTATTCTATATACTTGCTTTTTTCTTTCAAAGCAGTGTGTATTAGAACGATAATTGATAGTTTCCATGCATGGAAAGTTAATTTATGTCGAAGTCAAACGAAATTTCCTTTTTCGTGCACAATAATGCGTTGAGAACAAATTTGTGTCAATTTAATTAATTTTTGGCAGAAATGACGCGTCAATTTTCACGAACTTTAAAAAACCAAATTTTATTGAAAATGGATCTTAAAGGATGTCTTTATTAATTGGTAATTTAAATAAAATTAGATAATATACAAATAAATAATAATGAATTAAAACTAATTCCTAAAATACATTATATTATTTCATCACTCTTTTTTTCTTAAACTAGTAACAAATATATGTTTTTTTTTCTCAGAAGAAAGCGACTACAGCAGCAACAACACCAGCAGCGGCGACATTAACCATTCTTCCTTGTGTAGGAGCAGCTGCATTACCAGTTTGTGATGTGGCTGTACCGCTTGCGCCTTTTGAAGGTGAAACAGTTTTTGAGACTATACTAGCAATTGAAGTAATCGAGTTGATAACTGTTGTTGGAGAAGGAATCATCGAAATAGCCGTTGTGCTTACTGTAACGGGTGCTATTAGAAATCAAAAGGTAATTGTGGTTAGATTATTTTATTATAATTATTTTTTTTTTTTTTTTAACGTTGATAAATTATATCTTTACTTACGTGCTACAACACTGGTGAAAGTGCCTGGGACGACAGTAGTAACGGTGACTGGTACAGGAACAACTGTGGAAGATACTGTTACATCGGTAACTGTCGCAGGAGGTGCAGGTGCAGCAGGTGCACCAGCTCCTTGAGAATCAATATGTCTTGGTAAACAAGAGATTATGAATAAGATGACAAAGAATAAAGTGATTGATTTCATTTTTGCAGAGTAGTGAATATACGTTTGGTTTATATAAAAAAAAAATTTTTTTCAGTATTTTACTCTTTTACTTTTTTATAGTAAGAAGATTCTGATTTTTTTTTAAAGGTTTGGGAAATTTTTTAACTCTTTTTATAAGAATTTTTAAAGATATTTGTGCAAAATTTTAACATCATTATGACGTTTTTTTCCAATCTTTTCAATCTTTAATGCTTTCATTTCTTCAATTGAATGAAAAAAAAAAATAATCTATGTACAAGGCAAAACCGCCCATTTGCGTTTTTTGTGTTCTTGGAAATTTAAATTGACGTTTTTCTTTCTACAATCGATATTTATTATTATTATCTTTTGCGCTCGGCATTTCCGTTATAGCATAGCATCGATGTAATTTATATAAAATTTGGTAAGTTAAAACATATAATTAAAATAGATGATGTAATAATTACCAATAAATTAGATCTGGAAATAAATATAGTATTACAAAATTAAATAATTAAAGTGTATTACAAAAAAAAAATAAACTATTTGAACTATGATGCCATAATGTCATAACGTCACTAAAAAAATTATAAAAGATTTGTTGTATGTTCATTAAGTTCGTTGAATTATTCCTTTAAACAAAAAATATATAATATACATCGATATTTATGAATGATTTGTCAAATTTAAAAAATTTAAAAATGAATGACGTCATTAAATCATCATGACGAAACAAGGTAACCTGAAAAACTTTTAAGATATTAAAGTTTTCCAATTTTTACAAATTTATGTTTTTTGTATATTGTTTATGATTCCACAAGATATAAATGCAGTTCTTTGATATTAAAATTTATTAAAATTTTCTTATCGTGACGTAATAGGATGTAATAAGACTAAAATAAATCCTATATAATGACTTGTCTATTAACTATTTCAATGGGCTTGGTGTTATTATTTTTATTATTTATAATTGTTCCTATCCGGAATAGTTCTAATGGGGGGATTTTTTCTTTTTTTTTGATTAAATTTATGACTAATAATATTAAAAATGGTTACCGTATTTGCATAACAATGCATACTCTACATTATTATAATAGTAAAAATAAATTATATAATTTATTAGTATATAAACTACCTTATAATACGCCTAACTTTATCAAAATAAAAGAAAATGGTTATCATGGATAATTAATTATATGAATCGCATGATTAACTTTCCCGAAGTTATCACAAAAAATTCAACAAAATAATTATTTATACTATGAAAAAAATGGGGTACAGGTTTCAATTTGGAGATTGTTGAAATAATTTGTTATATCTTTCTAGATTGTACAGAATGAACAAAAGGTTGAGAAGCATAATAAAAAGGGATAGTCCTAGCACGAGCTCTCATTAAAAATACGCCTTCATCAATACGAACCACAATTTCTTCAAAATACAATGGTTTACCTCTTGTAGGTACACCAAAATATGTTGATAAATCATTATAGGTATAATATTTTGAACCATCGATTTCAATGCAAGCATCTTTTAAGAATGGTAACTTCAATGAAGGAGTTAAATTAAGAGAACCTTCAGGAGTTCTAAAAGATTCTGTAAGTTTACAAAAGATCTTTTCTTCTTCAGAATCCTTCAAAGTAAAATTCTCAAATTTTATACCATTGTTCCAATTCGAAGTCACGGTAGCTGATGCATCTTTTCCATGAATTTCTAATCGATATAAACATTTATCCGGGTCTGGTACTATAACATTATTAGCATTATCATTTTGACCATCATTCGCATTATTATCATCAGCTGCGGCATTAGCGGTAACATCATCATTATTTGCGTTAACCTCAGCGAGGGTATCGTCACTGTCACTATTATCACCTTCACCATTATTTATTAATGGTTTTTTTGTTTTCAAAACTTTACTAGTATCATAAATTAAAGATTGAGAATTCCATCTTGCTAATTCAACATCTTTAACATTTATAGCGACAACAGGATCACTTTCAGAAGCATACGTTAAAATTTTCCAAGGTATAACATTTTCAGGAAAATTCTTTTCATAAATTTCTTCTAATAAATTTTGTAATCTTTCAAACCCATAATATTTTACATCAGCTAATAAATTTTTCATCGAAGTTTTTTCATTAATAGGCCAATCAACTTCATAACCTCTTAAATATCTAATAATCATACTAAAATATGTTGGATCTCGTTCAATAAAAATATTTGTCGATTTTGCTTCAGAAAAATAACCAAAGAATGCTGCCGTAAAAAAATTTGGAGCATCATTATTTAAAGATTCTGATGAAAGACAAAAACTACGTTCTCCAATTTGAACATTAAATATTTGAATTATTGAAGGTTTATAATAATAAGTATTGTTATTATTATTATTATTATTGTTGGTAATGTTGTTATTAATTTTATTATTATGTTTTGTATTTTTATTTTTATTTTTATTATATTTGTTCGATTTTTTATTATTGAAATCGACAGTCATTTTTTTTTTTTTTCAAAAATGAAATAAAAAAAATTTTTATTATTTTGTTGGAGTTTTGGGTTTAATGAAGATAAATCATGTTCCTTTATATATCTTTTTTTTTTTTTTTTTTTTTTTGGATTTGTTTTACAATGTGAAATTTCCTTACGAATAGTAAGTACCCCCGATACTTTTTAAATACCCGAGAAAACTGTGATAATTACTTGCTCAAACTTCCGAAATTATTAATAAAAAACCATGTGATTTTGGTGCATGTGAATTGAAATAATTTTCAAACAAAAAAGTACAGTGTGCACGATGACCTCCCACACACGGAATGAATTTCCTATAACAACATTCTTACTAAATATTCAATCATGTTTATAACAAAGGATAACCAAACTAAACAAACTTGTTTGGACTAGTTTCAGATGATAAAGTTGCAAATCATAATTTAATAACTGAATTCGAAAAAGACTATCATATCAAATTTAAAGCAAGTTTCTTTGATATTTCTTTTTGTTCCATAGATCAAGTGATTGGACGTTATTGTTTTTAAGAACTAAAGATAAGAGAGAAGAAAATAAAAGACTCCTTGAATACCAAATTTCTTTTATAAGAAAAGAACAAGGGCAAATTAATGAATTTAATAAGAATTTATTAAAAAGTTCAAGATATACAAGATACAGTAGTTGGGATCGCTAATATAACAATGAGGGGTAAATTCATAAATGTTAATCTTGATGCTCATCGTCAAAATTGATCTTTTATTCTTTTTTTTTCGCATTTATTTTGGTTTAGAATCTTTTTGATCGACTTTATGTTTTCCTTCTTTTACTTCTTTTTCCCAATCTTTTTCAACATGACCGACGATTCCTATAAATTTATATCTCAAGTTTAAAAAAAGAAATAGTAAAATTATTACCAAAAAAAAAAAGGTGGGTACTCATGCTCACCTTTGGGATCATTTTTCATTAATGGAGGATGTACAACATGTTCCCGATCCTGCCATCTTTCTTTATTATCGTCTGTTTTTTCTATTATAATATCCTCATCATGCTTTGGTAATGCATGAAATACAACCGCCGAACTTGGTTCTCGACCTAGAAAATCAGGGTAGCAAAAATGATTTCCCACTCCCGTGTAAATTTAATATTCTGATAATCCAATCCGATTATCCGATAGTTACCGATCTTATAATCATCAGGTTCAGTCATTTTTTATTTTAATAAATTTTTTTTTTTTTTCTTCAGTTATTGGGAAAAAAGAAAGAATTTATATAATTTTTTTTGAACCTACATACAGTACATACAGTACATGAACGTAATTATAACATCATTATGTACGAATGGTTATGCAAAATTTTACGGCCGAAACAAACATGAAATATTTTTGCGAGACTGAAATTTTAACATTAATTTAATGAATTATTTTTGTTATTTTTGGTTAGAATTGGGAAAATTTTTTCTCAAATTTCATGTGTAATTTTCACAAAATTTTTTCTCATCCTAAAAATCTTTTCTTTAAAAAGATAATACAAAAAAATTAGGTAATGATTAGCGAAGGTCAATTACGTAAAGTAAATGATATCATCGCACGTTGAATTTATTAAAACCTGATTCGCAATGTTTTTTTATGATGCGAGCGGCGATTCCTATAATCCTGAACTAAATAATAAAGTAATAATGCATATCAGTTTAATTAAGAATAGTTAGAATAGTTAACATTATGAATCTAAAAGGAAATTTCGCTTTATCTCTTTACGCGGGTTTGGACTATTTTTAAATTGAGTTTTATAGATGTCGCGTAAATCAGTAATAAATTTCCAGAGATCTTTTTTAAAAAAAATATAACCACTTAATCATTCTATAATTTTCATTAGTAACTTAATCCCATAATCAATTATTATTTATTAGAACCGACACATATAATGGGATTAAATATTAAATATTTTATCTTTTTAATCATCCATCCAGACATTTTTCTAAACTACTTCTGTTAGTGAATTATAAAATTCTTTTACTTTTCTTTCAGCAAATACTTTGTCCGGTGAAAAATTAAGTACTTGTAAAGAATTAAGAGAAGTTGCTCGAGACAAAGCTACGTAAGTTTGACCTATATTTCAATTGAATTTTCAATTAATTTATATAATATAATAATAATAATGATATTTTAAGAAAAATTACCACTTTCAAACACTCGGTCTAGATCAACTTTAACTCGTTCTAAAGTTTGACCTTGACTTTTATGAATACTAATTGCCCAGGAAAGAATAAGTGGGATCTTAAGAAAAATGTATATATATATATAATGGTGAATTAAAACATTTTCATATTTCATAAATCAAATTTCAATTAAACACAAACCTGTTCACGTTTAGCAAGTATGGTACCAATTTCATTCTCTAAAGTCCATTCAGTAGGTGGAATTATTTTAGTTTGTCCATTAATAAATTTTACAACAGGTAATAAAGAATTTGCATCGTCTGTAGGAACTTCATCATAAAAATCCATCGTTTCTAAAGAAAACCATCCAACCACAACACCTTTACTACCATTAACTAATTGTGATGTAAAATTCTTAATTAACATGACTTGAGCGTCAGTTTTAAGTCTTAATTGTGATGGAGCTATGCAATTTTTTGCAAGTGATTCCATTTGACCATTAGTTTTAGGTTCCCAATCGTTTGCCTTATAAACTATTTCTTGAGTCGGAATAACTGCTAATTTTAAAGAATTTGTTTTTGAAACATATTTATTAAGAGAAAACCTAAAAAAAATAAAAATAAAAACAGAAATAAGAGATTAAAGATCTTTTCCTAAAATAATAATAAAATAATAATAATGATTAAATTTAAAAACACAAATGTACAATTCAGTTACATCAATTCCATCATTTTCATATTTTGGTGCTTTTTCTAATTTACTCATAATCTTATCTGACTTTTTAGACATATGACCAAATCGGAATTCGTTCAACATTTTGATAAATTCTAATTTAAAGGATAAAATTAATTTTTTATAACAATTGAAATAATAAAACATTCATTTATCAATACCTTGTTCATACTGTCTATGTACTTTAGTAAGTTGAATTGTATGATTTAATGATTTCCACCATGAACTTGCTTCAAAACAATAATTCACTTTCTCATCATTTTTTTGAACTGGAGGAATTTGACAAAAATCTCCTGTCACAACCAACTAAAAAAAAAAAAAAGAAATTAAGAATTTATTTTTTAAAAAAAAGTTTTAGCTTTTATTAAATTATGAAGTTAAAATAACCGCTAAACCTGTAAACCACCAAAAGGTTTTTTACTATAACGTAAATGTTGAGCTATAATATTCAATTTATCAAACAAACTAGCATCAAGCATAGAAACTAAAATTATCAAATAATATGTAATAAAAATTAGTTTAAAAAAATTTTTTTTTCTTAGGTTTAAAAAAAAAATCATACCTTCATCAATCACCAAAGCTTTTATATTCCTCCATCTATAATTTATTCTATTATATTTGGAGAGTTCTTCGATAAGACATCCAATCTCAACTAATCGTGATCGAGGAGTAAGTCCAGCAAAGGAATGTAAAGTTTGTCCTCCAATATTTACTGCTGCAACACCAGTTGTTGCTGTAACCGCAACAGAGTACGGTCCGTATTTTGTTTTCAATTCTTTTATTATAGATCGTAAAAGTACACTTTTACCAGTTCCTATAATTAAAAAAAAAAATACATTTTCGTGTAAAATGTACATTATATAATTAATATATATTGAATAAAGTTACCTGCAGCACCTGTATAAAATACATTTTCATTTTTTGTTGCAACTAAAGTTTTAATGATTTCTTGTTCCTCGTTAAGTTTAATATTATCATTCCATTTCACTTTCTAAAATTGCAATTAGAATCATATCAAATAATCAAATTGTATTACACAGGCACCTAACTACCTGATATGAGGTGTCCTCTCGCAAATGTGGTTCATTTAAAAGCTAATTTTTTAATAGGTATTTATTACTTTTTTTTTCAAATAGTTAAATAATCACATGGATTATAATCAAACATAAACTTACAAGCATTAATTTTTTCATTCTATCCGGAGATTTTACTCTCCTAATCCAATTATAATTATTTAATAAACTAAAAATGCCAGGAATTCGAAATCTATCCATTTTTTTTTAGATGATTATTCAAATTTGATAAGAAATTACTGACCAACTTCAGTTCAGTTGATAATGTGAATAGATTACAAAAAAAAAAAAATCCAATTAAATATCTGATTTATCGAAGAACGTGTTGAGTAACCTTTTTAATCATTCACGTAGCTCAGTTTTTCTTTGATCACCATCTGTTTCATTTATAAATATTATATACGTGTGACGCACTATTAGGTTTCAACCACCATGTCTTCAACATTTTAAGATGAACTGAAGATATTTGTTATATGATAGGCACGTACAAGTATTACATCATTTAAAAATAAATATCACCAGAACA
>QKYT01000276.1:0-12402 GCA_003550305.1 Glomus cerebriforme | reverse complement strand
AAAAAAAAATTTAAAATGAAAGTTCCGAAGCTATATAATCTTCTGGCCCTTTGGCACGACATTTCGAATATATACACTGTTGATATGACGATTGGCTCTTTCGATTAATCAAATCTCTTGTTCCTACTAATAAATGTTCTTGAATTTTTTCCCATAATGCGCTATTGAGTCCAGTAAGCCCATCATTTACAATTTTTCTTGCTAATTGTATCCAGCTCGGAATTGTTAAATCTTTCAAAAAGTAATCATCCCATGTTGTGTATTCGACCGTAAACTCTGGTGTAACGTTCGGATATAAATTTGCATGAGTAAGATTTATAAAGTATTGTGTATAGCCTAAAGGTGTTAAAAAGGTATTCTTGCGTGAAGGTGCATCAAGATCGGATATTGCATTTGTATTTCGATTCGTCACCTCAGTTGTATTATATTTAAATATTCTCAAAGCAGGAAAGAATGTAGGAATTATTGATGGATTAATATGTACAACAGCATAATCTTTCACGACATCATCAGTAAGAGGAGGTAATGTGCGATAATGGTTAAGAAGTTTTTTCATATATTTTTTAATATTCTTAACCTTTGTTACAATCTTGCCGTTTTCATTTTCGTTAATTTGTTTTTCTTGATCTTCAACGGTTTCATCATCATCATCATCATCCACTATTTCTTCTTCTTCTTCATATAAATCATCATCATCCAGTGATAGAACTTCATTATCATCATCTAAAGGATGTCCTTTTTTTACACCATTAGCAGTAATAAAAAAGAAATGATCCATATTCGAATGACCATAATAATGTCCTAATATAATATCTTGATACTTTAATGACAATCGACCATATTGCTTATAACATGATTTCGTATATTGTTTAGCTCTCGGTGCAACATGACCCGTTAAGTAAACTTTCATCCCAAGTTTATATGCTTTTTTCAAAACATCATTCAACCATTTCATTTCAATTGTACCCGGTTGACCTTCTTCCTTACATCCATTAACTGCGGTGTTAGAATTATAAAAATATAAAGTATTTAATGAAACAACAATAAGTTTTCCCGGAATAACTTCTTTATAATAATATCCTCCATCGAGAAAAGTTTTATGTTGTCCTTTAGGAATAAAAGGAGACCAAATATCATGAATTATTGAAAGAAGTTCATTTGGTCCTGCACCAATGATATTATTAGGATAAATATCATTATTTCCTATGGATGGTATAATAGGAATGAAATGTGGTGCTTGTTCTCTCATGTTTGAGAATGTTTTTAAAAATTTTTCGGTTATGAATTTGTTCAATTTGAACAATTCAGTCGGAGTTCGTGGTATATTTTCATCATTATCGTGCCTGTAAAAAAAAAAAAAAAAATTTAAAATCAATCATATAATTCCTTTAATAATTAATAATCGTGATTGGGCACGTGACATGTACACACGTCACGAAACGAAAGAAGAGAGAAAATTTACCTGGAGTTATCACCAGTCCATATAATAAAATCAAGTTTATTTTTCCAATTTTTTTCCAACCAATCAAAAGTTGCGTCTATAAGGTTAAGTGGAGAATCACAAACAGTCGCTGGAGCACCCCAAGGACCAGATATACCTCTTAACATATGTTCTGGTTTTTTTGTCGCCTGAAAATGTTTATGATGACATCTTGATCTTGCAGTAACATTATTAACGTAGTGAGGATCTGGATGAAAATCTGTTATATGAAGGAAGTTTCCATGAAGTTCAGGTCCATTTTTTATTGATGAATCTTTTGTGAAACCAAGGAAAGGGTTTCTGAATATTGCGAGAAGGAAGAAAAATAAAATGAAAATATATAAAATTTTAATAGAAACCAACATTTAATTGTATTTTTTTTTTAAAAAAAAAAATAAAGAAAATGTATATCGAGAAAAAAAAATGTTATGTTTTAAAATTGTTTTTTACGGCTTTAAGGGACATTTTAAAAGATTTATATATTTTTTTTTGATTTGAACGTAATTCATAATACCCGAATGCTATTAAAAATACTATAATTAGAAAAAAATGCGGGTTTTGGTAAATCTATTGCAAATAACTCTTTGTAAAAGCTACACATTTTATGACATATAGGTTCTATTGGTCGGCTATTTAAAGTTGTACAATTTTCAATTAAAGTAAACAAACAGAAAATGTGCGCTATTAAGAGAAACATATATAGAATGCATGACTATTACGGCCATTCATGTATATATTTGTACATATATACGATATATACTGTAAAATAAAGGGGGGGGGGGGGATATAAAAGGATAAAAGAAAATAATTTTTTTGCAAGAAGATTTTCAAATTTCAATTTAATTTTTAATTAAAACGAGAAATTCGCATGACATAACTATGAAGACCTCCGTGAAATACAAACAATAAAAACAATTCTAAAAAAAAAATGAAGATAACTCTCATCTGTATTTTCCATTTTAGGAACCATTGAAAAGGCCTCGTTTTTTATATTGATAAGAGAAACCTTAAATCGATAATTTAGATAACACAAATTTCCTAAACTTTATTATACTAGGCGTTTGAGATACATGGCATACATACGTCAATTTTGTTAAATCTAAGCCAACAAAATTCAAATGCATTCGCTTATTGAACCTTCATTCGTTTTCCTTCTTTTAATCAGTTCAATCATTTTTCTATCATTTGAAGATTTACTTATTGTTGAAGCCAAAAAAAAGTGATTGGCTTTTTGTGAAAGGCATACATCATAATGCGTCAAAGCAATCGAGCAATCTTAAATCTTTTTTTTTTTAAAAAAAAAAGATCCATAGATCATCTGTAATAATTTTCTTCATAATGTCTATCAAGGAATTGAACGGCCGTTCGTGCACAAATATATATATCTATATATAAAATACTTTGAAAGCATTTATTTTTATAGAATATAAAAGAAGTGTGTAACTATTAACTGGATTTGGAATTCACCGCACTTTCGGACATGACGTAAGTTTACGTAAACTAATTACTATAACGGGATATTATTCTTCCCCTTAAAAAAAGGAGTTCTATAACTTTTATTTCAATTCCGGAATTGACCCAAATAGGTTAAATATACACTATAATCAAAAACTTGTTGATAGGAGCCGATCGGAAAAATTATTAATTATAACATGTTTGAAATTATTAAATTTACTCAAATGACGAATTTAATTTTTAATTTTTTAATCGAATTTCCAAATTAGTACATATTGAAATATTAATGATAACGTCATTTTAGTCCAAATTAAAAATTTATTAAGTATAACTAAAAATTATTAATACAATTATGAATACATATAAAATATTAAAACTAGATGTTAAAGATGTAAATGTTACTTGATTCGAATTTAAGCCAAGAAATCCTGGATTAGAGGCAACAGGCTGATCAGAGAAATAATTCTCCCAACCTGAAGAAATTTCAAGACCATGAATTAGTTCATGCAAAACGGTAGATTTAAAATCTGGATTATCAAAATGTAAATTAAAATAAGCGTTGATATCATAATCTCCCCATTGAGGTTCGGGATCTAAATAAAATTGTTTTGCTAATGCTTGCGGATATTGTCTAACTACATTTTCATCATCTTGTAAAGGAATTGTTCTCGCTGTAATTGCTTTCCCAATAATATTGTCATCGCATGTTCTAAAATCTTTACAAAAATTACCAAATGTAACATTGACTCTTATTGAAGTGTTAAAATTTATTAATTTTGCTATTAGTACTCCTGCTGATTTAAATTCCTTTTCTGCTTTATTACATAAAATTCGATCTTGAACATCACAAGTGAATTTAAATTGAAATACATCATTTGGTGTTAATACCTTAACTCGATTATCACGTCCTTTTTTTGTTTGTAAACCACATACTAACGAAGGTACTTTCTCTAATGGTCTAAATGGATTTGGATAGTCCCAACATGTTGCATTTACAAGAATTAATTCGATACTAGTATAGAGAAAGACCAGAAGAATCAATAATGACTTTTTCATCTTTTTTTTTTATTATTAAAAAAATTTTAAAAAAATTAATGTGAACGAGAACGATAAAGAAAAAAAAAAGAATTGATTTATCTTGCTATCTATTTCATTCCTTTAATAAATACAATTCTCTTTATGCT
This sequence comes from Glomus cerebriforme, assembly GCA_003550305.1. Taxonomy (NCBI): domain Eukaryota; kingdom Fungi; phylum Glomeromycota; class Glomeromycetes; order Glomerales; family Glomeraceae; genus Glomus; species Glomus cerebriforme. The sequence continues at coordinate 8,283 of QKYT01000276.1, read as the reverse complement.
ATTTTGTCGATTTTACTTAATATATCATTTTTAAAATTGGATTAATCCGATTTTTTTTCTTATTTTTGTTAATCTTAAAAAAAATTAATTAAAACAATGGCGAATAAATATTGAACAAATTTCGTAAATTTCATAGTAAATTTAAAAGTCGGCCGATTGTGTCACTAAAAACTTTATCCCGTGATCACGAAATCCGGTCCTTTTTTTAGATTTTCCACTATGTATCATGGTATGTTAAATCCTATTTGTCACATAGTATTGATAATTTCTTAATGCCGGCCGAATGCCATAATGCTGGCCAATTTTCGATGATTTTTAAAAGTTTTTTTTTTGAAATTATTATTTATCCCAAACTGTTACCAAAATTGGGGGTGTCTAAAGCCGTGTTTGGTTCCATGATTTGAAATAACTTAAATATTTTGTAAACTAGGATTAATATAAACTTGAAATCTATAGAATAAATGTATTTTAGCAGGGTCTGGGTCATTTCCCCGACAATTATTTCATTTTCCAACAGGTTTATTTCACCAGCAAGCATTTCACTGACAGTCATTTCCCCAACATGATCATTTTCCAACAATCATTTTCCTGACAGAAAAAAATTATTTTATTCAAAAAAAAATGGTAAATGATTCATTCTATAATATTAACACTTAATTTATTGTATTTATTCTCAAGAAAAATAAGATAAAATATACAGTTTAAGAATTAAACCTTTAAAAATATCAATTAAAAAAAAAGATTTTGAATTTTAACATTTTTTTTTACTACACTAAGATTTATTATATTTTATTTCAATTTTAAGTTTAATTCTTTCAATAAATAAAAAAAAATTAATAATTATTTTTATTTTTATTTTTATATTAGCAAGAACTATCTACACATACATCTAATATTAAAGGACATAAAAATTCCTATTGGGATCAAATTGTGACATTAGATATCTCTCCAATAGTCACCTTGCCTAAACTAGAAAATGAAACTATATTTATCAGAAAAATGATTGTTGAAGAAATGACTGTTGGGAAAATAATTGTCAGGAAAATGGCCTTATCAGAAAAATAACTGTTAGTAAACTGTTAGGTAAGTGAATAGATTCCATTTTAGCATGTCTTACAAGATTACTTAAATTAAAAAAGTTGATTTTGAATAGTGTTTTTGACTTTACATATGAACAAACAATCTTTACTGATCATATTCAAAAATGAAAAATATCTAAAGTGGAACAGAATCACATAATCATAGTGAATATCTGTCACCCTTCACATCATACCTTTATTTTCCATTTTTTCTAAGTATTTTAGAGACAGAATTTTTTTGATAAATGAAATCCTATTTATCACCTATTATTTGCCACATGTATAATTTCTTAATGCTATTAGTATTATGATTTATCAATTCATTAATCTATCAATCCATGTATTTATCTGATTTGAATTCCATCTGGATTATCCAAAGAATGATTTGACAAATGATCTGAATGATCCATTATTTTTTTTTTATTTTTTTTATTAAAAAAATTTAATAAAAAAAACTGGATTGAACATCTGAAATCCAATACATTCAGATGATATCCTACATCTAAATACATCCAGATGATATTCAGATAAATCTGTAGATCTATTTCAGATATTCAGATTATTATGAATCAGATTGATAGATCACAAATTTATCTGAATTATAATACTAAATGCTATAATTCTGGCCAAAAATTTTATAAAAATCACGTAATTCTGCTTCACTTTAGACATATCCCAAAAATGGATAAATAAATTTTAGCAAATATAAAAAAAAAATAAATAAATAAAAAATGGTATTCTAAACCTCATTAAGCATTTTAATTAAACTTACAGAATGAGCTAAAATACATTTATTATATGGTTATATAGGTTGAAAAAATTTTATTTAGAAAAATACTTTTTTTTAGATCATGTGATTAGAACTTCAAATTTGATCCAATGAATTGAATAATCTGATAAGTTGACCCAAAAAATTTAGGATTAATCATCAAATTTATGACCTAACTTCAGGTTAGATCAGTATTAACTAGATACCTAATCTGATCCATTAACCTGATATACATTTGAATTAAAAAAAAAAAAAAAAAAATGCCAGAACTAATAGTTCTGATATATATATATATAAAAAAAATTAAAAAAATATCAGAACTAATAATTTTAATATATATATATATAAAATTAAAAAAAATATCAGAATTAATCATTAGAAAATTTTTTAGTAATTAAATCTGCAGAACCTGCAAAATTTGCAGATTACTACTTTTTTTTATGCAATTTTAATAAAAATCTGCACAGTACTGCAAATGTAAATTGTCATTAAAAATCTTTAATAATTTTCAAAATTATCAAAATCTTTGGAAATTTTCAGTATTTTTTTTTTTTTACTTTAATAAACTTTAAATTTTACTTTAATTTTTAGGTTTTAAAGTCTTAGATGAAATTGGTAAATTCATTCAATTTTTGGTATTTGTAGTATGCAGATTTTTTATTTTAGAATATAAACTAATAACTAACTTTTTTTTTTGTAAGACTCTAGATTTTAAGTCTAAAAAACCAGAGACTTTACTTTTTAAAAGCAAATTTTAAAAATAATTTATTATTTATAAATGTTTATTAATATTCATTTTTTTTTATTTAGATTCAAGGATTAAGAAAACTGATGTGAATGGCTCCAGACTTCCATTTCAAGGTAAGATTTCAAAGATCTTTTTTTTTTATTTTTTTTAAAGTTTTTTTAATAAATGATTAACTTCTTTATTTTTTTCTTTTTAGGTTCTAGGAGTGTATATAAATTTTGATTAAAGGTATTTACTTACCTTCAAAATTTTTTGATGATTTTTAAAATAAAACATTACTTACATTTTATTTTTTTTTCTTTTGTAAGTTCTAGACATGGATAATATATAAATTTAAAGGTAAAATTTTACCTTTGAAATTATTCTTTTTTTTTATTAATTTTAATAAAACATTCTAACATTTATTTTTATTATTTTGTAGATTTTAGATGTGGATATTGGAGTATATCAAAGGTAATTATATATATTTTATTGTATTTTTTTTTATTTAATGAATATTTATAATAACTTTTTTTTTTAAGTCTAGCAAATTTTCGAATTCCAATTTTAAAGTATACCTAAATTTAATTTTATTATTATTTATATCTAAGAAACATAATTAATATTTTGTTATTTATTTTTTTTTTTAGTAGGATTCAGGACTTTAGGTTTAGGACTTTAAAATCAAAGATCAGTGAATAGATGAATTTACTGAAAGTAAAGTTATTAATGTAACTTTTTTTTTTTGTAGAATTTTAGTTTCAAACTTTGATTTAATCTTAAAATCAAAGGTTTATAAAGAGAATTTATTTTATTTTATTTTTTTAATGAACTATTTTACTAACATTTCTTTTCTTTTCTTTTCTTTTATAGATTTTTCTGAGTGATACTTTAAAGATATACTTTTGAATTTTATTATTATTTTTTTAACAAAACATTAATAACTAACATTCTATTTTTTTTTTGTAAAAATGGATTTCCAGAATTTTAAAGGTAAATTTATCTTTATTTTTAAAGGTTTTTTTTTTTTAATAATTATTTCTAATATTTTATTTATTTTTTATTTTGTAGATTTCAGAATTAAGTAATTCAGAATTTTAATATTCTTTTTTAAATCCTGTAATGTAAGTATACAGGATTTCAAAGGTAAACTTTAAAACTTTTTTTTATTATATTTAACAAAATATTAATAATTAACATTTATTTTTCTTTCTTTATAGATTTCTTCTAATATGAGATAAGAGAACTTTAAAGATAAATAAATACTTTTAAAAATATTTTTATTATTTTTTTAATAAAACATTAAACCAATGTTTTAATTTTTTTATTTGTAGATTTTTGGAGTATCAAATTATACAAAAATTCAAAAGTATTAAAACTTTAAAATATTTTATTTTTTTTTAATTATTTTAAATAATATTTTACTAACATTTCTTTTTTTTTATAGGTTTTGGATTTGGAAATCAGAAATACCAAAGCATTGGATATCTAAATATGCTAGAATTGATCATATTTTGCAACTATTAATTGCAAAACTTTGAATTTTTTGTTTATAAATTTTGCCAAATATATTTAATAGTTGTTTATTAGAATTGAACTAACTGGATCTATGTTCAAACTATTAACAACATATAAAGAAAAAATTAAAAAATAAGAACTTAGTTTTTTTTGTATTTAATAATATTATATAAATTAGTTTTTAATTTGTAAATATATTTAACTGTAATTAATAAAATTAATTACATTATATAATTGAAAAGTAATATGTATAAAATATATAACTAAAATATTTCACAAATTAATAATAAAATTTTTGTGTAAATTTTTGGGTTTTTGAAAATTTGCATAAATTTTATTTTTTTTTCTGTATTTTACAATAACAAGCTTGTAGAACTTCACAGATTTTTATAGTGCTGATCAGCGCAAATTTACATTTTAAAAAATTTGTTAATGTTGGATACGTAAAAAAATTCAGTAAGAGAATTCTTAGCAACTTTCAAATTAAGTTAGATATTTAATTTGATCTGTAATATATAAATTAGATTAATAATTTTATAACCTCTTCTTAAGTCAGATTAAGTCAATTATCTAACCTAATTTAATCTGTTTAAAACTTTATATGTAATTGAACAGAACTTTAAACATTTTCAAAATTAGAATATATAAAATATAATAATATAAATAATTTATACTAGTTATTAATAACATAAAAAATTTTTTTTTATTTTATATTTTAAATTTGAAGTTTGCTATTTACCGCTACTGGTGATCAACACTGGTATCATATGATCATATATATCACGTGACTTTGCTTTACTTCATTTTCTTTTTTAATTTTATTTGTTCTTATAAAATGAATGTAAAATGTAATAAAATTGACGCATTTAATAAAAGAAATCGATACATTATTTTATTTTGAGTGCAACTACATTTATTTTGAGTGTAACTACATTTATTTTAGTACAACTACTATTTAAATACATTGTCCAATTATATAATTATTCGTCTGACTATATATGTAATTAACTACTATTTAAATACATTGCCCAACTATATATGTAATTATTCTAAGTATTCATTTTCGTTGTTAGCAGATGATTCGACCTTGTATCTTGGACATCTTCAGATATTATAGCCTTTTTCAGAGTAATAGCTACACATTTTCTGTGCTGTTATTTCATTAGATTTGCCTGATGTAATACGATCATTTTCTACTACTGATTTATACCTCTTATGAGGTTGTCCTTTCAGTCTATGATACTCAGGATTTGATACTTCAGGAAGAATCAACAAAGGTTGATAATTATCTTGAATAGAAGACCCTTGTGACTCCTGTAATGGTTCAGTATCTGAAAATGAAATAAAATCATTAGTATTTCTGATGCTTAAATCATGCTTATATGATATTTGGTACCTGAAAAAGCGGAAATAGTACTTAAACAAGTGTTTCTATGATATTTTGTAATAAACTGGATCAAAATTCTAATTAATTCAGCTGTAACATTTTCTGTAATGGTGATTTGAATACTCATTTTAGCTATAGGTATCGCAGCACCAAACTGAACTCTTTTACTAACTTTTTCTCTAATAATTGGTGAATATACATTGTCTGTTCTAAATTGATTCATATAACTTAATGGTATCACTATATGATTTCTTTCACCATTTACAATTGTAATAAATCCTGTTGAATTAATAGGTAAATCTGAATTTAAATTCAGCCAATGCATATAAATATGCGAAATATGAAATATTGCATTATCTGACTGAATAAGGATCCTGAACTGATACTGACATATCATTTCTTGATTAACGATAAACATACAAATGCAAAGAATCGTTGAATCTTCAAGTATAGCAATATAATATGATTTGGAAGTTTTTGATCCAATATACGATACTTCCCAAAGCTCAGTAATATCACCATAGGATATACTATTAAGAAGGTCTCGTAAATGGATTTGAGATGTATCATATAAATACTCTAATATACTATTAAAATTACCTTCATCTTTTTCAACTTGATCAATTGAAATCAAATTACCTTGATAGAGTAATGATTAGTTCATTTGAGTTCTTTGAATTGATAATAGAATAGGTAATAAATTAGCCTATAATACAGAATTGAGTTTTTTGAAAATAGTCTTGTAAATTGATGGAAGTCCAATGGATGGATTTGATCAATAATAGTCATTCATTCAGGTATATTAAGATTCCTTATCTAATTCACATTCAATGGCTGTTACTAACTCTTTTAATAATGTACCTCAGTTAACAAGTTTTTTTATAATACCATTGATTGATTCTACACACTGTATGCTTTTTATGCTTCCACTAACACTGGTCAAAAACTGATCTATCTTACAGATATCTTACAGATATCTTATAAATATCGGGTACCCAAAATGCGTAAATTCTGCTATACATCGGGTACCCAATATGTATACTATAGAATTAAAAAATACAATTTATTAATTATCTCGCTATCCAGTGATCTAAAAAGATGAAATATAGCTCATTCAATTTGCCTCACTGAGACGTATCGAATGGTACTAATTTTCATTTCTAGGTATGATAGATGCTGAGATATTCAATAAATCATAAAAAACCAAACAAAAAATGCAATATCTTAATATCTATCGCACCTAGAAATGCGAAATTAGTACCATTCGATACGTTTTAGTGAGGCAAATTGAATGAGCTATATTTCATCTTTTTAGATCACTGGATAGCGAGATAATTAATAAATTGTATTTTTTAATTCTATAGTATACATATTGGGTACCCGATGTATAGCAGAATTTACGCATTTTGGGTACCCGATATTTATAAGATATCTGTAAGATAGATCAGTTTTTGACCAGTGTAAACATTTTTGATATGCAATAATGAGCCCAATATTCTCAACTAGAATAAAGTCATTTTTTAAAGTATGGATGATATAGCTCGTATCTGGTCAACATTTCTCTATATTTCATATTAAACTGTTTTTCACTATAGCTATTCCTTATAGTGTAAAAATCAGTTACAAAACTTGACGCAGCTTCATCTCAAAGCTTAGATTTTGCTTTCTTCTTGATATTTTTAAGGAAATGGTAAATGCATAATAAGTGATGTATTTGTGAATAGACTACTTGAATGGCTGCTATTATGGCCAGATCACTATCAGTAAACAAACCTTGGGTTGAAAGTTATTAGTTGCTTGCAATGTATATTGGAAAATCCAATTAAAATTGGCCTGATTTTCATATTTAATCAATGCTTGCACTACAATTCTTATTTTATAATTATTGTTTATAGCAACAAATAGACTAAAAGTCATCTTGTATCGATTTGTTTTTGATGTAGTATCATATACAATGATGTTATAAAATTTGGGCCATAGATCGTTATATTGTTGACTTGTTATCTAAAATAGTTATATAAATTCATTAGCTGATCCTTCTAAATGTGGTATGACAGTACAATCTGGATCTTCTTCCCGTTATTTTAATAAATATAAAAGTATTGTAGCAGCATCAGTTTTATCATAAATTCTAACATCCCAAAATCTTTGAATTGCATTATATAAGTTTTTTTTGCAATTTTATGTTGAAGATATTCTTGAACAAGCAGTTTGTATTGCTATCTAACATCTAGATTTCCATTTGTTATATAGTGTTCGATTTTATCTATAATTTGTTGTAGAAGTCATAAGTTTTTTGGCACAAATTCAATAGTTTTAGAATCACATTGGTAGTTATATTTCTGTATAAACTTGGTAAAACATATGAGATTCATATTTTTACTGAGATAAAAACTAACTTGTTGTTTTTTTTAAAAAACATTTGAACTGAATATTTTTTCTTTTTTTATAAGTTTGCTCCTGAACTTGAAAAATTGAAATGTAAGTTTCATAATATTCATTTCATTATAAAACTTCATTTTTTTTTGGTTTTTTTCTTTAAGAAACATTTTAACTAAATATTTCTTTTTTTTTTTATAGATTTGAATCTGGAAATTCAAGATTGGAAATATAAGTTTTGTAACATTCATAACATTATAAAACTTTATTTTTTTTTATTTTTTCTTTAAGAAATATTCTAACTGAATATTTCTTTTTTTTTTGTAGATTCAGCTTTAGGAATCTGGGATTGGAAACTTAAGTTTTATAATATTAGTTTCATTATAAAACTTCATTTTTTTTATTTTTTTCTTTAAGAAACGTT
>QKYT01000275.1:78099-95286 GCA_003550305.1 Glomus cerebriforme | reverse complement strand
GGGGGTGACTATAGAGGGGGACGACTGTATATATTAAATATTAAAATATGTAAGTATAATTTTAAGGCATACATACAAACAAAAAGTGAAAAAAAAATTTCATATTATAATTATGAAAAGTTTTGAAAAAGATATTTAATTTTAAAAATATCAGAAAATTTGAGGATTATCTTACAATGAAAAAGATGTCAAATAATAATATCAATAAAAATTATTCTCATACTTTTCTATTCAATTATTATTTATTAAAAATTATATATAAATTTTCAGAAGGAATATTTTTTTTATCTCTGATTGTAATAATGTGTTACTATGGAATTAGTAATGAAACAAACTTAGAAACTTTTTCGTAAATTATATTATATGATTTAACGACATTTTGACTCATTTCCAAGCATTTTTATGTTCAAATCACACAAAACTATATGAGTCAACATGTACAATCAAGTATCTTCAAATCTTACCAGTATACTTTAAGTTAATGACTCATAAAATAAAATAAAAAATGATGAGCCAAAATCAATTTTTCTTTTTATTAAATGATGATTCATATTTATAAATAAAATAAATTCTTATCATCATATATAACCATCAATTTAATTTGCTCTATACGCTTTGCCAAATTCACTTTTGTAATATTTTGAATCTCATAAATTTATCCAATTTAATATTTTATACCAATTTTCAAGTTTTTATTTGAAATCATTTTTGCTTATATGCATTACACTATGCATTAACATTTTCCAATAAAAATCATAGTTTGATAAAATAATATGAATAAACTTTTATGGAATGAGTTAGTTATAAATAATAAAAGAAAAATAGTCAAGCTAAGAGACAGATTCGATTTATACAATTGTAACACTAATTACGTAAATATTTCTAAAAAAAAAAAATATAAGCTGTTATGACTCGTGATTATTATATTTTATGTCTCTTTATCGACAGCTTTTAGCTTTTACAGTTTTTATTTAACAGCATGCAAGCTTAATGATGATCAATTATTTTAAAAAAATTTTATACAAAACTATTTACTTAGATTAGAATGTCATTTCCTACTAATATTAATGATCCAAGTGATAATATTAATTGTTTCAGAAAATGATAATAAAGATGCAATGAATAATTTAGCCAATTACTACAAAAATGAAGGAACAGAGAAGAATTTAGCAAAAGCTTTTTATTGGTATCATAAAGCAGCAGGAACGGATCAAATTAATGCACAATTTAATTTAGCAATATGTTATGGAAATGGAATAGAATTTAGAAAAGTCTTTTATTGGTGTCATAAAGTAGCAGAAAATGGTAATTATAAAGCAATGAATAGCTAGCAATATGTTATCACAATGGAAAAGGAATAGAAAAGAATTTAGAAAAAGCCTTTTATTGGTATCAAAAAGCAGCAAAAAGTAACAAAATAACTTTTAAAATACTAATAATAATGAGTTATGTAAAGAATGTAAACAACCTTATATTATTACAATTTGTGTCAACAATGTAATGCCAGCAGGATTTTTCAAAGTGGATTAGTAAAAATAAATTTATTGATAAATTTATTCAAAAATAGTTATGACGTTTTAGAATGGATACCTTATAATAGATTAAAAAATATTTAAAATTATTATGATAAAGGAGGATTTAGTGAAATTTATAAGGCTATCTGGTTAGATGGACTTATTGATAGTTAGAATTTTGATAAACAACAATGGAATAGGTGGAATTTTCAAATAGGTTATGAGATTATTCTTAAAAATCTTAATAATTCATCAAGTCTAAATAATGAATTTTTAAGTGAGGTAAAATTTTATATAATTCAGTTATTTATTTTCTTCATTTTTTTTTTTTTTTACTAAAATTAATAATTTTAATTATTATATGGTGGAAATATTATTACAATTGTCAGAAAAAAATCATTTTCAAAATTCATTCAATTCTTTGGAATTACTCAGGATCCAAATACTTTAAATTACATGATAGCAATTAGTTATGCAAAATAAGGAAGTTTAAGAAAATGTTTAAAATTTAAATGGCAACACAAATTACAATTATTTAAAAATATTATTTTGGGACTTAAAATAATACATGAATCAAAATCTTCATGATGGTAATGATTGTAATATTTTGATATTAGATAATTATGAAACATATATTGATTTAGGATTATGTAAATCTATAAGTGATTTACAAGATTATATTAATAGAAATTATGGAGTTTTGCCTTATATGGCGCCTGAAGTATTAATTATACTTCATCAAGTGATATCTGATATCTATAGTTTTTCGATGATAATTCCTCTATTTAACAATAGAGTACATAATTATCAACTTAATTTAAGTATTTGTAAAGGAGAACGACCTAAAATTATAAAAAATACCCAAAATTTTATGGAAAAAATGTTGGGATACAGAACCTTTTAAAAGACCAACTATTACAGATCTTGAAAATACTATATCTCAATTGTTAATGAATATTATAAAATTAATAAGAATGATAAAATATTTTGCAACTTAGTAATAATATTGATAACCAATCCAGAAGTGATATAGATGAATTTGTAAGAGCCAATGAAGCTTTAACACAAGAACAAATTAATACAATTTCATCCACAAGTATGTTATACAAGTCGCTTACAAAAATTTTAGATCAAAACAACTCTTGAGTGCTTGGATTGTATAATTGAAAATTAAATATCATACTATTATATATATGATGTTAATTTATTATTAATTGTGGATTATTTGGATTATTTACAGTAATTATATACATATTATGCGATTTACAGATTTTATAATAAAATGAATAATAATTAAATAAATCATATTGTTTAGAATTATGATCTAAATTTATTTATAAAAGATTTATAAAATAATTTAAGTGATTGAAAATTTTGGAATAAGATTAATATTAATACAATTTTAAAAATTTTTTTTTTCATGGAAATATTATATATATTTAGAAGTAATTTAATAAAGTTTAGTATATGTTTAATCTGTATAAAAGTTTAAAATATTGTATATAAAATAATAAGTTTTCGCTGATAATTGAAATCAAAAATCTCATTTTACAAGTTATCAAATATTGTATATATAATTATAGTGATATCTTTAAAACAATTTAAAATAGGCTTAATTGTTCTTTCAAACCATAAATATTAATTTTTAAGTCGTCTTAATCTACTGATTGCTGTATAATTTAGTATTTGGTGTTAGTATGTTAGTAGTTTAGTATGTTTATTTATTAATGACGCAAATGTATGGTTCTTGACCCATCTCGTGCGTGAATCTTGACCCACCTTATTGTAAAATATATTATGCGGGTCAAGATCCTCCTGCATATGGGTCAAGATTCATATTTTTGCATTAATGACAGATTATAGATGTCAAATTGGGTTACATGCTTCAAGAACAAGGCATGCATGTAATGAAATTATTTATGCAAAAAAAATTGTTAATCACGTGTGGAATGTGGATCATCATGATAATAAGTTCGTTCATCACTATTATTATTTAAGAAATAATACTGCATGCGTCAATGTACTGTAAGCCTGCAACATATAACAATTTATTGATTTTTAATAACAAACAAGAAATATATTTAAATAATGATTCTAGAAATATCGTATCCTAAACTTAAAAATTTATATTTCCTTTTTATAACCTTTAAAATTTCATTAAAGTGCAGATGTGGTTGTGGCTTAGTAAATTATTCTACTCAATCTAACCTATAAATTTATACTAGTATATATCATGACTTGAAATAAATCTAAAATCTTTAATTACTCCATTATTTTTATATTCATTTATCAGTTTTAAATAACCATCTCCTTTATACAAATAATCAGTTGTAAGTATAGATAATGCAGGTCGACCTCTCCAATTTTTGAAGAATTCTTCCAAAGCTTTTAAGGAAAATTTAAAATTCTCAAAAAATCTAATTTCTTTTAGATTATTTGGTGCTGATCTAATTAATGCTTTTAATATTTCTTCTCCGTTTTTCATAATTCTTTCATAAGATTCTATTTCTTCATCATTATATAAAACGATTAATAATGATCTTAAGTTTTGACAAACTTTTAATAATTTTTCAAATTCGGTGAAATGTTCTTTTGATGGTGAAAACAAAAGTGACAAGTATTGTACTAAAGGACAATATTGATAAATGTTACGAATAAAATTAAGAGATTCTTCATTAAAATTATATTCAGTATCAAAGTATTAAACAATAAAATTTCTTTGAGATTTCCTCCACTATTTTCAATTATACTTGAAGCTGCGCTTATTGTAATATAATCTATATGAAGGATCTCGAGATCAGGATATATCAACATACTTGATGGTTCTTTACTAATCAAAACATATCCATTAACCATTAACAACTTTAATTTATGAAATTTTAAGATAATTTTTTGCAGCGTTGAGTGTACAAAAAAACGATATTTGAGGTTTATTACTAAATTATTAAGAATATCCGCCTTTTTTTCTAACATAAGAAAAACTTCTTCATAAGGACAAAGATTATCATTAGCTAAAAAATCATCTCTCCATTCAAAATATTTTAAATTTTTTTGAACTTCAATTAATTTAATAAGTCCAGTATATACTGTTTTTGGGCTTATATTAATTATAACAAATCTCTGTATATTTTGACAGATACGAGATAATCCATAAAAGAATTTATAATTAATACACGTTTCACATTTTAATTCGCAAAGTGATTTGAGATGAGCTTTAGCTTCTGGAAAATAATATATTTGATGTTTGATTGATGATCCCATATCCAAATACTTTAATTCTGAACATTTTCTCATAATAAGATTATAAAATTCTTGTTGTAAAGAGAATTGAATAAAAGAAGATCCGATACAAATTATACTATTCATAATGTCTATGTTGATACTTTCACAGAAAGAAAAATAATCAAATAAAAGTGATTGATGCAAAATTGAAGGTAATTGGATTCCCTGACTATTTAGGAATTCTTTGATATTATCGGGTAAACTAAAACCAATCATGGCCAATAAATAATTCTTATTTTTATAATTAATACTATAACGCCAAGGATCCCTCCATAAAATTGGAACCACAATTTCACAACATAATCTATTGATCATTAGACATGAAAACAAAGATTTTGAATCATCTCGTAATTCTTCAAATATTAAAAAAAGGACATCATTGTTAAGTTTAGACATTATTTTTTCAAAAAAAAAAAAATAATAATAATAATACTTTAAAAAAATGTTTGAAACTATAAATCAACTAAATTTGTAAATTTATATAATAAAGATCGGAATTTAAAAACTCCGAATGGGTAATAGAACGCTGATCAAATAATATTTTACATATGTTTGAAATTTTAAAAGGGTCGAAAAAAAGACATTAATCTTTTTTAGAACGTGACACAGTAACATAATAAATAAATAAATATGTACGCCATGAATATTGTATAACGCCGTCTTGATCCAAAATCCCAACTCCCAAGTAGTTCTTCAGGATTTTAGCATATTTACCCGGATATTATCACTGATCGATATAATATATAATGTCCTCAAGTTGGCTGAATTTTCAAATTAATTTCGGGCAAATTTCCAACATTTAATTTTGGCAAACTTTTTTAACCAAAAAATTTTTTTATACATCTTTATCCAGATAAAGTAACAACTCACTTTATAAGTTTAATTACTAGATTATTTCTACTAGATAAAATATGAATTTATACTTTTTAATAATCACTAATATCATCATCAAATAATAATTTGATTCTAATAAGTGGCTCAAAAAAAGTCAACCTTTTTTTGGTATAAGTTTTTAAGTCTTTCTTGTGCTTAATTATTATTCATAACTATAACTTATATAAATAAATTATTATATATTTAAACATTTCAAATGAAATATAGACTAAAAAACTGATAATCTAGAAAATTATAGTAAATATTCCAGTATATACTTCTTCATAATTCATTATGAATTATATTTATTACGTTGATAATTGAATCATCCATTATTTTCCTATCCCTCATTGTATTTATAACTATTAATATAAATACTAAAGAATAATTAAAGTATGGTTTTTTATCAAAGTTAATCATTGATCATACCCATAAGAGTAAAATTATGGAAGTAATTGTTTACCAATTTTACTTTTATCTAGCATTTTTAATTAAATTAAATGCTGGCGGATTTAATGGCAAAGCTTATTATTTTGTATGAAGTTCTCTCTTTTAACAATCCTATGCCGCCCAGCATCACGTTACATGGCAACAAAAAAAGATATAATATACAATTATGTTTATTTGGAAGTAGTTGTGTAAAGATCCGAATTCTAATAGACCTATTTCTAGGATAGTTGTACAAATTCATCATAAACGGCGGTCGCCAGAACCAGATTTGAGTCAATTTGGTTTAAGTTTGATTTCAAATATGGAAAACTAGTTCCTAAGTTTAAAAGAAATACGTAAAAATATTAATATACAATGTTTAAATAATATTTCTAGAGACATACACTGTGTATTAAATAGTGATAAATAAACTACCTCCATAAGACTTAAGACCATCAAAATAATACCTTGATAACATCAATTATTTCATGATGCAGTTTAACCTCAATATAAAGAACCCACGATATACAACATCATCTATGTACCGAACTTTTGTTCCTGAACCGTGAGTTCGGTATGTCGAGATTTGACTGTAGATTTGAATAATTCTTTGATAACATTATTACTCCATAATGGATTTGAGTCATCAGTGAATAGTATGTAACCTTCAAATAAAATTCATAATAAAAGAATATAATCAGCCGAATTAAGAGTTGAGAGAACAGCAAATTAATCGAGGGAAGACTAAAAGGGATCATTATATATAGTAATTGAATAGTTGCGTATTATATAATTTGATTTAATTACGTACTGTGTTTTGTTGCAATCGTAAATTAAGGAGGTGTTTGAACATAGAAAATAGAAATAATAGAAATAATAAGATACTCGTAAGCTTGTAATAAAAATATAAATTATCGATCCCAGTTAACATGAAGGTTATGCTGAGGAAATATATACACAGATAATTTACAGGTAAGAATAGGGAATTAACAAAATATAATATCTTCCCAACTTCATTTTCTAAAAGAAATAACTTTATTAGAGTTTATATATAAATAATAATACTTAATTAATTAATTATACAGTACCTTACAAAGATCATTAATCACCATAAAATCATAATTTAGTTGGTTTTAACGGGCATCCTTTTGGGAGGCGTTAATAATTAGTATATAAGACGCCATAATCATCATCGTATACATGTATAACCAAATAATCCTATCATAAATTACCCTGTTAGTGAAATATAAATTGAATTTATACATTTTCATATACTAAATTATAAAAAAACTTACCCAAGTACACAGTATCGCTTAAGGAAACTTTGATTTATAAATTGAGCATTTACTACAAATGATTTAATACCACCACTAGCTGAGATGCCAGTAATTAATCACACTTAACATTTTGAAGCAGGAGGAGTATCTTGCTTCAGTACATTTGGATCATTTTGTATTCCGCTAATTTCTCTCTGTGGCTCTCTCTCCAAAAAGTTCTCTATAGAATTAGTAAAAAATCCCCTATTACTATCCTAATATTTCGGCTAATATATAACTAAATTAGAGAATCTGCTCATTTACTATTAGAGCACGCGTGACGTTTCATAAAGCAATATATAAGAATTCAGTTATCGAAATGTTCATAAAATTTCTGCCTTTATGTAACCGTGTAACGTGGATACAGTACTAATATGGTATGATCCCGATCCAAAAGCACCAATCAAACAAAGCACCGATCATTTACTGTTCACGATTAATAACTACCGGATATCATCTTTTGAGACGTTTTTTCATTCAAAGGATGTTTGTTAGTTTAATATGTTCTTATGTAGAGAAAGGCTCGTAAAAAAATAGGCTTTCAAACCCAAATTTGAAAACACAGTATATAAATGCATTTTCAAACCCAAATGATAAGGCAATTTAAATATTGCTGTTCATTTATTTAATCCAAATTTCTATTGATCGTTTCGTTCGAATCCTATTTCTCGATCTTTACAGACTATGAAAAATATCTTCCAACTACTACTGATCCACCACGTTATTAGAAAATAAAGGTTTTGTGTCCTTTGGATTTCTGTAATTTCTGTATATGTAAAGAATTCCGACANTGATTGCTAATTATAATTTTTTTTTATTCTAATACTAATAATGATTGTATCATTAGTGGTTTATTATTAGGTATTCTCACATTTAGCACAAAGGAAATGGTTTTATCAGTAATGTAGGATATGCATTTCGAAAGCTCAAAGCTCAGAAGAGAGTCATTATTCACAAGTACTAGAATTCCCGATTTAGTGTACGCATACATCAAGTGTTCAAGTCATACCAGCATTAGTAATTGGTGCAGCAGCTGAAAGAGCAAGGGTGGTTTCATTGCTAGCATTTTATATTCGTATCTTGACGAANCAATAGGAGTTCATTGCTGGTGAATTGTAGATATGTTATGGACAATATCTGTTGGTCTTAATTTTATTCATGAACATGGTCTCGTTCACATGGAGGAAATATATTAGTTAAAGATGAAATTCAAGTGATATTAAAATCGTGGATACTGGATCACACGGACCTGCTGATAAAAAACAAACCAAACTTACGGAGTAATANCTTTCTTTNGTACGATGTTATTGCTTCATGATATCTCAATTAGCAGAACAGATTTTGATGAGTGCATATAACATCAGGTGCAGCTNCGTTAACATTAAGGTATGATTATANTATAATTTATGTTATGGTTTGGATGGTTTTGATTTTATTGGTAATGATATTTACTTTAATTTAACGGGATGATGATAGATTACAGGTTAAAAAGAAAATCATCAGCTTTGGGGTCCTGTTTTGGGGATATAACAGATAATTGATGGTGTAATCTTGCCGTTAAATTAAACCATTCATCAGATTTTGATGATGCATGATATTTTTGCTGTACATGGAGTTGATAGTAAATGCGGAAGTATATTAACTGGTAAGATTGTTTTCAAAAAAAAAAAAAAATTTTTTAAAAAAATCTGACAATAATTAAAATATCTTTTTTATATTAGCACAAAGAAATTGCAGCTTTAGCCAGTGTTCAGATGATTAAGGGATATTGGTCATTGTGTTCAAATCACGTTGATCGAGAGAGAAGTATAATTTATTTTCAATCTAAATATTGTTATCATAGGTTATCATAACTTCCTATAAAACAAAATGCAAATCTTAGAATTATGAGGTTTTTTTTTTCTCTTGAATCACGTGTTTAAAAATCAAAATTTTTTTATATAGATAGTACTATAAGACTATTTCAGTTCCTTTTTTTTTTATTATTATTTCCATATGCCCATAACCATAATTAGGCTGGTCGACGTCTGACGCAAATTGACATCTGACGTACAACATATACTGTACAACAAATATCCAAAATTATATAGAAGTATGAAAATTCCATTTATATAAAGTTATTTATAATGATAAGAATTTTATAACTCTAGATAGCTGAAAAATAGTTCTATATAATTCGGGCCAAATTTATTGACTCTCAAAGTTACATGCATGCATTTTAATTCTGGCCGATTTTTTCGACAAAGATTTTTAAAATTAAGATTTTATTCGTTCTTTAATTCTATATTATAATTCAAATTAAGTTTTATATAACATATTATTGATTATTCTATAGTACATTATTACCATTATAAAATAAAACTTTCGTTTAAAAAATTATATTATTTTTTAATTTTTTATACTACTTTTTAGAAAAAAAACTTTTGTATGATTGCTAATATAAAACTTATCAATATAAGATAAAAAAAGCATAATAAATAAATTATTGATCCTTCCTTAATGATTGTTGATTTCATTTTTTTTTTCATCGGACAATATATTCCATGCTTTTGATGCAGCGATCGACAGGTCATGCTTTGTCATTTTCATGTCTTTCCCAAACTCTTGTCTGAAGAGGATGAATCCGGTTGCCTTTTATATTAATAAAAAAAAGTTTTGATATTCTAACTTTCTATCTGTCCTATTAAAGATATCAACGAAAAATATGATGATTGCAGCTCCAAGTTTTGCAATTCCAAGGAAACAATCAGGACTAGGATTCTAGTGCCGTAATTAAATTATTCGACAAGATGTAGTGTAAATGCTAAGCACGCACATCACACACGCCATCAAAGATCGTATAACTGATAATACTGCTGTTGAAAGAGTTGCAGATTTTTAGATTTTAACTAAATAAAAAATATAAAAATAAATTGTTAAATTAATAATTAAGTAAATGATTTCAAACAAATAAATTGTACGAGCTTACATTTTATAGGTTCGCATAATCAAATCAACACAATCGTACATAGTATGACACCTAGTATATTTTTTAATCCTCCACCACAAGCTATAGCCTCCTCTTTAATGCAGAACCTTTTTTTATTAAAAAAATGCTATAAATTAAATTAAACTAATAAAAGCATCGAAGCCATATCCAATTGGCGGTGTTTGGCAATTGGACAATTTTGGACTTTTCAATAGTCCAAACCTCGTCCAAAACCAATTGGCAAGAATCATTTGATTTTCGTTATGTTGATGTTTTCATTGCTGCATATTGTGTCGTATCAAAAAAAAAATAATAATAACCTACGACAAAACAAACATTAAATAAATTAAATAAATTAAAAAAAAAAACATTAGTGTATATAGTATATTGTTATACATTCATTAATAATAACTAAATTGACTTTTTTCTTTTACCTTGCTGCAACACATATTCATCACTTTCATATTCGTTCCGCGTGTTTCGACGATGAATACTATTATTGTTTTCGCCTACAACTACTCCATTCTTCAAAAGAACTTGCAAGAAATAATCTGCTTTCCGTATTATAAAAAAAGTTGTTTTTTAAGGTTGAATATTGATGTTGTTGAGAAATATAAAAATGTAAGATCAGGGATTTTTTTTGGTATCCCGGTCGAGTATCGCTTATGCTCTGGCGTGTAATATGCACTATTTTTAAGTTTACTACTTAGAAAACGGGTTTGCCTATTTCGGTGGTGGATATATAGTTGTTCCTTCTCCAATCTGAAAACTCCTTTTCATACCAAAGTCGTAGAGGCAACTGAAGCTGTTGACGGTGTATCAAAAAATAATTTATATAAACAAATTTTTAAAACAAAAAAAATTATTAGTATATTAAATTTATGCTAATAATTAAATAAACTTTTATTTAAAATCTTTACCTACACGGATGACAATGTGCATATTTTTAATACGAAAATTTCCCTTTCTTCTGCTTTATCAAATCGATCTAGGTTAAGGATGCTTTTTAAACGTTTCATTAAAATATCTTGTTTCGATCTTTAAAGACACATTGATTTGGCAGTTTCTTCCAAAGAGCCTTTCCCAAGCAAGGAATACTGGAGATACTATATTTTATATAAACTCTTAAATTAAGAATTCATTATTGCCCTTCTACCCTCAATTGCTTTGCGATTAGGAAAAGTTCAGCTTATAAAAAAAGAATCCATGGTACGAGAGAATTAAAGAAAGGAAAAAAAGAATGTTAAAGAGTTTGGTCATTGAACGGGTATATATATGCATGTGGTTTTGCCAAATCTGATTACCTTAAGTTCTGCAACCCTAAATAGTACTACTGATTATATATCATCATTCGGTTCAAATCCAAGAATAAATTAGTTCTTTTAATCTTTTACAATGAGTTGAGTTTATCCAATTGGCCGATGGAGCCTGGGGAAAGTAACATAACATTTCCTTCATTAAAATATTTCAGTGGTCCAAATTTAACACCGGAATACTAATGCGGTGATGAATAGAATAGACCTTTCCTTTATTGGTAGCATAAATATGTTCATCAGGTTGTTAGTGGCTTAGATCTAAAGTGAATCATTTGTGCATTTGTGCAAATCAAACTTTAGTCTTTTAACTATTATAAAGTTACTTCGTTGCGCTCAATTGATTTACACAAAAATCAGAAATAGCACCAATTATGTAAAAGAGGATCAAGATCACTTTTTAAAAATAATGGTATAATAATAAAATATCACGATAAAGTTGCAAAAAAAAAGACTCGACACGAATTATGTGAATTTCTGAACTTATTTCAATCCATTCAAGGTAATGTTTATTATAGAGCAATGTAGTATATTCATATCTCAAATGTCTGTAACGGACGCGTAATAATGTCGCATAGGTAATTTATTAAATTTGGTTTTTTTTGAAAATGAAAATACAAATTGGTTGTTGAAAATCTGTTTTTTAGTGGAGGTAAAAGCATGATATTACCTATGAAATCTCAATTACAATTAATGACTGACACTTCGGTTTACTCTTCGTTGAGAATTATGCCGACAAAAAACCGTTTGTATTATTCATCGGTAATAAGTGCTCAATTGCAAGTTCCTACACGATATTGTATACTTGGTAAGTCTCATTTATGATTTTTGTAAGGATAGTATGTATTTATATTATTAAACTAACGTTAATTTATTATAGGATGTATTTGATCACGCATGCATAGGTTTGTATATAATTATCAATTTAAAAATTATGCGTTAACCCATGTTAACACTTTATCTAATTACGCTCAGAATATGAAATCACGAAAAACGGATCTAGATTTACTTGTTAGAAATTTTGGTTCGAATGAATAAATAATCAAGAGTTTAAACCTTGGTGGGGATTCAGAGATGAGTATTAATACCTGTGATACAAAGGAACGTTAATAATGAAACTTGGTTTTGTCTAAATCGTTTTCACAAATTATTTGGAAGGTATTATCGTACATATTGATATTATTATATGTTTTTTTTTTCAACCATTTATTTTTATACTAATTAGATAAAAATATTTTTGTCCAGGTTCAGGTTTAAATAGAATGTATGCCACAGGAACCCATCATTTCTAAAATCCGATTTTGTTGAACCATCGATATCAATTCCTTTGGTATTAGTTACTACTACGGAGTGGATATCATTGTCGAGTAGCAGTGTTAAATAGAACTGTTGGGAATTTTTACTTACTATTAACAGTCAAATTTTGTTGAATACAAAGATATTTCACCTGTGGAGTAACTGGAATTTTAACATCTATTCTAGGGTGATATTGTATTTATTATAAATCATCCAAATTGGAAGCAAATTGGAATAATGAGATTAAAAAGAAATATTAGAAGATCAGTTGACTGGCGTCAAGTATTTCAAAATTGGATACAACAAAAAATTAATAAACCACATACTCCGTATGAACAACTCTAGTATCATATGATGAAGTTATTGCTTCATGGTATACTCATGTAGATTGGAATTTTAGTTGCATGGTGCAGCCATATATTTAATTAGGAAGTCGTGGGTTAGTCCACCGTCAGCTTAGCATTTGATGCTAAAGAATTTATTGGATTTGATGATGCATTAAATATTTTTGCGGAAGTATATTAACTGATAAGAAAAAATCAAAAATTTTTTTTAAAAAAAAAATTAATTAATAATTAAAGGTACTGTATATATATATATATTATTTGCACGAAAAGAAATTGCAGCTTTAGGTAGTTAGGAGAGGAGTTATTTAAAATAGATTAATAGATTTGATTTCTGTTCAGAAAATTTAAAATACTTGTATTGATGATATAGATTTAGGAATTTAATTTACTTCATTAAAAAGAATTCCTAATACCTTGATCAGATTATTTATTAATGAAGACATGCAATTATCATTTATTACTAGATTACAAATTTACAAAACTTATATTAATACTTTATAATATTGAAATAATAATCAATTACGATAAAATTAAACAATGTTTTCATATAATATTAAAAATATTACTATTGCTGTAGTGTATTTGTACATGTAGAGTTATGAATGTTATTACATAATAAAGCCTAAGATTTTTATTCATTCACGTTTTATGCTAAGTTTATTCTAATAGAATTAATAATATATATTGAATTATACCCATTTCTATAATACATCATTACCATTATTTGTTATAAAATCAAATAAATAATTTCGTTACAATAAAATAAATGATCTAATTTTTATACTAACAAAACTAGTATTAGTATAAGATGGACACAAAAAAAGCACAATAAATAAATTGGACCAGCAAATCGTAACGACGATTAAAATACACCGTCAACGAAAAGTATGATTTTAATTGCAGCTCCAAGTTCCGCAATTCAAAGGCAAGAACAGGACTAGGATTCTGATAATTAGCACATCACAAAAGGATGCATGCGATCATAAGATTGTTGATTACTACTGTTGAAAGAGTTTCAATATTTTGTCGAGGTGGTTGTCGCCCATTTTCCAAGGAGCAGATTTCCAATACGGGATTAGAATCGTTATTGACGCTTTCTCACGTATTACCTTCGACAGTATGTGAGGCATTAGAATCCAAGGAGGATTCGCCCATAGCTTCATTTTGCTCCAATCCTGTTGAAATGCATTGGTCGCTTCATTCCCCCCCCTACCACAAGTTTTCTCTTTTAATACTAAACCTTTTTTTATTAAAAATTTCATAAATTGAAATTATAATTCTAAAGAAAGAAAATATGTACATAACCGAAAGAAAAAGGACTTACAAAATTAACCGAATTTCAAGAATCAATGTTCTATCAAAAAAAAAATAACCTACAAACACAACAAAACATTAAGAAAAAATATATTAGTGTATACAGTGTATTAAATTTATGTATCCATTAAAATTGTTTTTCACCTTACTATCATATTATCACTCATTTTCTGATATACCAGGGATTTTTTTTTGGTATTCCAGTCAAGCATCGCTTATGTTCTGGCGTATGATACATATGAGAAATATATCTTTTAAGTTTTAATTATATCATCGAGAAATATAACACATAGTAGTTCCTTTCTAATTTGAAAATTCCCTTTCGTACAAAGGTTGTAGAGACATTTGAAGCTGTTGACGGTGTAAAATTATTAGTATATTAGTTAACTTTATGCTATTAATTAAATAGATTCTTATTTAAAATCTTTACCTAAACTCACAGCTGAAAGAATCTTGTCGATGAATGCTAATGTGCATGTTTTCAATGCTCGAAATTTCCCTTTCTTCTGCTTTATTAAACTGATCCAGGTTCAAGATGCTTTTCAAATGTTTCTCAGTTGTTTCGCATCCTATGTGCCGGGTTATCGTTCAATGAGTTCCCGTCCTTTAAAGACGAATTTGATTTGGCAGTTTCTTTCCTCTCTCCAAGAGCTTATCCCGAGCATAAGAATTATTGGTAACATAAATATGTAGAACATTGAACTGCATTAGAAAACTTTTTTAACGAAACGCGTTATCCAAAATTCAAGATTTCAAGATCTTTGATAATTTGATTAGCTTATTATAATGTTTAAATATAATATGATATTATTTTATGATAAATTATTATTATTTTCAAGCATACAGTGAACTTGATAAATTTATTAGTTTAATATCAAGTTTCTACAAATTTGTAAAAACAATTGAAAAGAATCGACGGGTGGCTTAGATGGTTCAATCATATAAATTAATGCTGCGCATGATGTCATGCTTTGTAAGTTAGTGAAACATTCTCTGTAAATAAAGCTCCTCTGGCTCGAGTAAAAAAAAAAATGTGGAGATTTTTCTTTTTTATTTATTCATTCCCATTTTTTTAAGAAGCTCCCTGCCTCCCTCCCAAAATTTGAAATACAGTACGTAATACATAAAAATCCAAACGATATTTGGTTGATAAGGTAATTTAAATAAATTAATTCTATCCTTCGAAATTGTTTCATTATGTATAAAGTTTTAAAATTATTAAATTTATTAGCATGTTTGTATTGCTTATAGTAAATTTGACCTTTCCTAAATTGTTTAAATGAGATTGAATTTTTGTAAAATGATCATGATTTTTTGAACACACCACTGGTTGTTAATTATAATTATTTTTTATCATTAATATTACTGATACTTATTCCTAATGATCTTATCTTTATTTGTTTATTATTTAGTACTTCTCATATTTAGTAAATTCCCCTGGTGTTATATGCACTGGCGTACCTGACTACTTGCTGAAGCAATATCACTATATATTAGGGTTATCATACAAATATGAAGACTGCTGCAACAATAGCTAATGCTAGTATGACTGAAGCAAACATTTCCTGCATGTCTAATTTGGGTTTCTATGAGTGAATTAAAATGATGATGATAAATTCCAGAGCGTAGTATCGTAAACAAGGAAATGGACATGTTCAGTTATAACATTTGGAATAATTTATTGGATTTTAATGATCATTAGATGTTTTTTATACGTTGATGGAGTTATGTAAGAAGAATACAATTTTTTTCATAAAAAAATTTGATATTTACTGACCATTTTTTATTAATTTAGCAGCTTCAGGTACTTATTATTTTATTTATTATGGATAAAATTCTGGTTTGAGGTTGAGAGAGTTAACAGTAACGCGGTGTTATGATTCTGAATTGGTGAATTGGATTATTAATTATTATCACGTTTATCGAAGGAAAGATGCAGTGTCAGTGTAATTAAATCAAATCATCCAAATACTCTATACTACCGTTACTTCTGTGGTAATGTTAATGATTGTTGGTAAACTTTCTATTTAACAAAATTCTAATCGATATTTCCCTTGGAGTTAATTTTTGGAATTAATTAAATCACACGTTTTAATTAAAGAATTTTTATATAGTACTAGTTATTGTATTATTATAATTATGTTTATTATAATAATTTTTTAAGATCTCCTTTTTTTTATAATATATACTTTGAATTTTATTTTTATTTTTTTTTTTTCGTTGTTCTGTAAAATTAATATAACGGAAAATAACACAATAAAATGAGTGGTTTGGTTTTTTTTGTCCTTGCATTTTAATATGGTTAACAAATAAGCGTAATTGTAAATATAATTGAGTATTATAATGAATTGTTTACAAATTTTTAAGCATAAGATTTTGATCGGAAGGAGTTATTCTTTGACAACTAAGACTTAAAAGTAGTCTTTTCTTAATCAGAATGTATGTGACTAAATATCAAATTCTTGACGTCCATTTGATGGTTACAAACACGCTATACAGATAACATTCTTATGATATTTGGTTATGTATCAGAAG
>QKYT01000275.1:38864-56808 GCA_003550305.1 Glomus cerebriforme | reverse complement strand
AGACTTATTGATAACTTACATGAACATGAAGCATTTAGAGAATTATGGAACTATTGCCTTAAAGTAGTTTGTGAAACCCCTAAAAATTTATTTCATACTGAGCGATTACATAATATAAATGCTTCATTATTGATATCACTGCTAAAACGAGATGATTTATGTATGGATGAAAGTGAAGTCTTTNATAATGTANTAAGATGGTGTTTTGCTCNAAATAATGTGACAAACGACCCTAAGAAATGGAAAGAAGAGGACATTGAAAATATTAAANATTCATTGCTCCAATTTATTCCAGAAATTCGATTTTATGACATGGATGCTACAGATTTCCTATACAAAATTTATTTTTTCAAAGATATCTTACCAGAAAATTTAATTTTTCAACTTATGAACCATCATATATTCCCAAGTTGGGAACTTAAATTTGATATACCTCCGTCAAGAAAGCCGGCTGGGGCTACAATAGTTAATTCAAGTCATCTTTCCGCGTTTGCATCTTGGATCGAAAAGGAAAAATCGTCGTACTATGACAAAAAAATAAATCCATACAAATTTAGGTTGATTTATCATTCAACTAGAGATGGATTTAATAACTTGTCATTTCATACGCACTGTGACAATAAAGGAGCTACAATCTGGATAGCACAAATAAAAAATTCAAACCAATTAATTGGAGGTTATAATCCACTTGATTGGAGTGGAAGTGGTCCTAAACGTACTATAGAAAGCTTTATATTTAGTTTAGTAACAGGAAACGAAGCAAAAATTTCATACGTTAATAGAAAAGGAGCACATCATGCTATTTATTGTCATAGAGATCATGGTCCGAGAATGGGTGATCTATATTGTAATGATTCCGACTATTGGTCGTACGATGGACCTTTTAGCTATTACCCAAATCTTAACCTTCCAGCAAATTTCATAGTCCAAAACTATGAAGTATTTCAAGTAATTAAAAAAATTAAAAAATAAATTTTATTAGGAAAAAAAAAAGTAGAAATGATATGATGTCAACAAAAAAATGAATTTCTTTATATATATATATATTATCGATTAAAATTATTTATATTATTGTTATATTAGGTATCTTTAATTGAGATAATTTTTTAATATAATATAGTATTTTATACAGTACGTTTATTAAGACTAATAATATCTTTATTTGTGAATTATAAACTAATTAAATTACGTTAATAAAAATTTTAAACTATTTTATCTTAAGAAATCAGTAGTTAATTTATCATTAAATTTTTATCCAATACATCGAAAAAAATATCTCTTGCTGTAAACAACCTTTTTTTTTTATTTACTACTCTTACTACTCCACGTGATCATAGTAAAACCTGTGTCACTTCCTCCGTGTTTCCATTTTTTCATAAGTATTTTCAATTCATCACGTGGTTATTTCTTAATGCCATAATGCCGGCCAAAAGTCACGTGGGTAGAAAATTTGGTGATAATACCGCATCATTTCTACTTCAAATTTTTTTTTTTTTGTATTTTACGTATTTTACATGAAGTTTTTATAATTCGTTTTTATGAAAATAAATTTGGAAATCTTATGAAAAAATAATTCATTATAAAGTTTTTTTTGTCCTCTTTCTCAATCTCTTAGTTAAAAAGAGAACAATTTATCTATTCAAAGAAAAAATTAAATGATGATAAATTATAATTAATTCATGGTTATACTCATAAAAATAACTTAAACGCAAGACTTAGATTTCAAATCTTGTCCAATGATTTAAAAATTTTATACGTTCAATATTAATTTTTTAGTTAAATAACATGAAATTTAGTTGTAATATTTTCGTGATTACAAACATTACAAAAAAATCCTTTTTTTTTGTCGAATATATATATACTGTATATATATATCGTTTATAAAAAATCTTCATATAAAAAGAAATGCTACGTACAATAATATAAATAATATATTTCTTTTTATGCTCTAGAATTTAAAATTTCATCAACTATACNAACTGGATCAAATTCCATGTTATTATTATCCTCCTTATTAGTATAAGACAGATTTAGTTCTTCACGCAATCCATTTTCTCCATCCTGAAAGATTGGAGTAACTTTTTTTAACGTCAACCACGTTTTGTTCATTGATAATGGATATGGATCTGGCTATTTTGAGAATCAGATAGGTATTAATCTTCGGCACCCTTCATGCTCCAATGTATTTGTTTCACAGTCTTTCAGATTTGTCAAATCCTCTCCCGATCAATGATCTAAATTTCATCATAGAAATAAATTAGATCTCAATTTCTTTATCAAGAAGAAACAATTTTATACCATTATCCTTTATTGCTAACTTACAGTATCATTTCTAAGCTAAATTTACATAGAGTAATTAGAGTTCTTAACTCTTCCATTATTTTTTTAAGAATATTATTAATTATGAATAAAGTTACTCTTAGGAAATTGCGACAATAATTATGTTAATTTATTTGAATAGGACTTTTTAAGTCGAAAAAAAATGAATGGCGAAAAAAAGATTTCGCATGGCGTGAAAAACTGTCACTCAGATACTCAGTACATGGTAGAATAGCGTGACACCAGTGATAATCTCATTTTCGCATTTCGACTTAGTCACATGGTTAATTTCTTAATGGCGGATTAGTTTTATAATATTTGGGTTTTATAATATAACATGCCATAAGCTTGTTTCTTCATCTAAAAAGTTTAAAGAGTATTATAGATTGTAATAAATTATTATTTTTAGTAAGCTAGCGTGAAAATATTGGATCGGAAAGACTCTAAATTCTAGAAGCAATTTACTTAATTATATGGGGTATACTTAATAAATAATAGGATAAAATGGCACGACCGTTTTATTTAGTAATCGCTTTTTTAATGTTCATATTGATAGTAAAAAAAATTTATATAAAAAGGTTTAATCCTGGATTTGTTACAATTGTCATGTAACTTCTTCCTTGAGTACTATTATACAACATTAATTAAATAAATCTAAGATTGTAAAATTTTTAAATTTTTATATTTATTATTCCTTAACAACGACAACGCTCTAAATATTTAGATGTATCTCTTTGTTTATCCAAATCAGGATGTTTGGCTTTTCGTTTTCCAAGTTCAATTTAGCAATTATAGTAATTAAAAGAAAAGAATCTTTTTTTCTTAAATTTCTTTATGATAAATCCATGAATTGCCATCATCTGAAATAACATTTATTATATGATGACCTTTTTCAAGTTCAATATTTTCTTTATTAATTTCATTGTCTTTTAGAATAGCATCATGAAAAGGTGATAATTCAATATTAAAATCAAATTTATTATATTAATGTTCAGTTATTTAAAGAAATCAAAGAATTGTGTATCGTCCAAATAGTTAATAATTGTGTCCGACTGTGGCTTATTTTATTATTATTATTATTATTATTATTTTATAAATGAGCAAATTTGATTTTACACTTTTTTTAAACCACCTTTTCAGCTCAGAAATTCTTCATATGGTCGCAGAATATAGCATCCTTTACGAATTTTATTTTGTTGACTTGACATACTGTAGTTAAATAGAAAAAGTTACGACGAAGAAAAATGTTATTGAAAATGAGACTACCGAAAATCATTATCCGAAATCATATGGTTTATGGGTAGGTGATGTTTAACTGTCACTAGATCGTATGATGAAGGGATTGAAGGCTCTATTTTTTATTGGAACAGAATTTTCGAAATCATATTTGTCACCGCTATTTGTCACCGATCACGTGCTAAAGTGCAATTACCGTAACATTATTGCTATATTATCCATTTATAACACTTCCAGTCGATCGGCATTATCTAATGATTCATATGTCACTAATCTTTTTTCACCATATCTGATACGGATTATAAAAATGCTGACTTTTTTTTTATTATTATTTACCAGTCCAAATATAGATTGATATAGCAATATAGGTTTGATGCATATAAAAGCAAATTTAAACAAAAATAATTTAAAAATTTTGACAATCTTACGCCAATGTCCGAATTTGGCTCTTAATTGTTATATCCCCAAGGTAAGTGATAAAAATGTCAAAGTTTATTATTCTAAGTGATCTAGTCCGAATTTGGCTCAAAGCAAGGGTCATAAGAACAAACTGAATAATACAAGTGAATTTTTAATATGCAAAATTACGTACATCATGCAAAAAGGAATGATCTAAATTATTAAAAGAATTTCACGAATTTTTTAAATTTTAAGATTGGAAAAATTCTAATATTAGTTTAGTTGGTCAAACAATAATGCGAATCGCTTCAAAGTTCAAAAGAGAAACATATTTCTCTCCGGTATCACATGAAATCCCATCAATCATCCGCAATATCACGATAAATCACTGAGTTGCGGATTACCTTAAAAAAAAAAGGAATAAATACTCCGCTTTCAACATTCGAATTTATATTATGCATTAACTTTATATACATTAACTTTATTACGTGAGAAATCGGGAAGTAATTTCATATGATAAATATGATAATGCGCGTAATTAAATTTGTATTCCTAGATAGTTGTTACACTTCCTGTGAGAAAAAATAATATTGTTTTGTGATGTATGTGATATATGTTTAATATGTAGTTTTTTTAAACGTTTCATGGTATTGATTTCTTTTGTTTCCAAAAATGGAAATCATTTGTTTTTATATTTTTTTTTCTTTGTTCTTTTATTTTATTTTTAGAAATTTAGTACCTGTTACTCCCAAAACTTTCGAAATTCGTACCTCCAATTGATAAAATTAATCCAAATTTGTCTTTATATAATCAGAATAATCAATAATCAAAGTACACACCCTAAACTCTGAATTAAAATTTTATAATTAAACCTGTTTGATTTTGTCTTGGCGTAATGCTTTTTGTTTCATTTTTTTTCTGAAGAATTTAACCAAATTTGTTTATAATATATTTTTTAATTAATGAATTGCATGATTCTTTGCTTTTATTTCTTGTAATTACGTACACACATTTCGTAATTTTTTTTCTTTTGTTTGAAATCAAATGGAAATTTTGAAATTCACCCTTAACATATATGTAACAATCCCTTTCATTTAAGTAATACAATCAATGAGTTAAATAAAAAATAATTTTCAATAATAGTGTAATTTTGAAACTTAAAATAACTTGCTTAATTTATCTATAATTTTTATTGTAAATAAATCATTATTTAAACGACACCAATTTTGATTATTTGCAGTAAAAAAAAAAAATAAATAAATAATTATCAAATTTCACATATTCTTTGCTTTATAAACTTTACAAGCTTTACTTAAAATTTAAATAATAATCAAATTAGAATTATCCAAAATTTATCCTCTTATACGAGTGGCGCTTTTCCTCAAAAAGATGCAATTTCCAATGCGACATGATTGGTTAAATTATCCATTTGTCAAACTTGTATACAAGTGTGCTGAGTGGCGTAGCAAATTGCTTACCTCAGTAATACAGAACATTCTTTCTTTTAAAATAAATCTTTAAAGAAAAAACTTTTTTTAAAAAAATACTTTTTATACTTGAAATTATTGAAAATACTTTAATTCAACATGAATCTATTATTTTTAATAATTATCAATTATGGTTTTAATATACCTAATATACAATATGGAATAATGACCGAATACGAGGTATCACGAAATGATACAAAAACTTTTAATAATAATTCAATTAGTCATTAAAACTATCAAAAGATTTTGATAGTTTACACCTCATATTCTTTTAAATTTTCATTTATTATTACGGTATTTCCAATAATCAATGAACAAGTGAACAACAACAAGAGGGTATTGTTATCAGCATAATGTTGAAAACTGTCCCGTTGGAGCAGTTGTCGATATTAAAATCGCTCATGATGATTTTTATCATCTCCAATCCCATTACGCAAACCAGGAAACAGCGCGTTAGTATTCAACAATTAATGAACAACAACGAGAGGAGATTATTAGATTAGCATAATGTCAGCAACTGTCTTGTCGGAGGTTATTATTAGATTCACTTAATATAATATCGGAAACTGTCCTGTTAGAACAGTTGCTGACAAAAAATCACTCATCTTACACTTAATGATTTTTATCAACACTGGTCAAAGTGATGCAGTATCCATCATGGATACCCTGGTGTCTACAATGGAAACCTGTCCAATTTCCATAAGGTATCTAAGACATTCCCAGGTTTTAATAAATCTTGAATATAATTTTGAAGAACGGTCCAAGGACCTGAATTATTTTTTACTCTACGATCATCACGTATAATAAGTCTTTTAAGTTGTTTATTATTACAAATATCTCTATTTTTAACAACTTCTTGATGAAGATCAGCTTCAGTTGCTCCTTGTTTAGAAACCAGAATTTTATTTTTAACATCATCAGCAGTCCAATGATCGACATCGTTGTAGACTTCGTGTAGTATCTGAATCAAGATTATCTTGGATTAAAACTCCTCATCAATTAAGAATTAAAATTGAAGGTTGGCATCTACCTCCAAATGCTCTCTTATAACTCATGAACCTCAAGTTACAAGAGTAAATCTTACACGTTCTGCTCGTGATAAAATTATAATTAGTCGTAGAGCTTATCATTACTATTTTTTAAATTATTAGGTAAATTTGCATTTTGACAATCAGGATTACATTTACCAATTCCTCCACATAAATGTTGACAACTATTTCCAGCACAATACATTACCCAACTCCAACACAATTTATCTTTTGCAGTACCAGCTTGAATTTGTTTGATTAATTCTTCACCTTTTTCAGTTAATTCAATAATATCATCAATTCTATTCGTTGATTTTGTTTTACCATTTGACGTTGTCCACTCAACATAATCAACTGCTCCTTCAACTAAAAAAATGGTAACTTCATTAATTGTCCGGAGCGAAGCGAAGGACTATTGTCCGTACGCGTAAATTGACGACGTTGGATAAGATATGCTGATAAACAAATAATTTTTTTCCGGACTTACAATGGTTTCCATTGCCTAGTATTAAGTACATCATAGAAATTGGACACATTTCGATCATTTTATATGATGTTCATAATGGAAACTAGATTGAAACTTTGTCACTTCGACCAGTGCAAGGAACAGCACATTAGTATAAATTATTATNAGTTATTTCCAATAATTAATGAACAACAAAGGAATTTATTAGATTAGTATAATGTCCCTATGTTAGCATAAAGAATATCCCTAATCCCTATTTTTTTTTTCTTTTATTAATAAATAAAAAAAAGTTTAACCAACAAATGCTTTATTTTATAATTCTGGCAAATATTAACATGAAATTATCGATAATTCAGGTCATAAATTTGTAGAACCTTCCAAACAATTAAAAATATTATAATTTAGGCGAAAGTTTCGGGAATGAGATACCATATTTGTTTCAGGATTTCAAATCATTCGATTTTTGCATTATTATTTCGTATCGCTGATTACAAAACAAGAAACAAAAGCATCAAACTGGTTTATTACTGTAATTTTAGATAAATTTATATACATAAGATTCGATTGTTTGATTACAAAAAAAAAAAAATAATAATTTGGATGTATCATCGACACAACTGAGTGATTGATGAAATATGTGAGAAGCCAATTAGAATTGAGCGATTAAATTAATATTAATCTTAAAAAAAAATCTTCTTTAATGATTTATCTTTTTTACTAATTTATTACATAATAAAATTTTATATTTTTGTATCATTTACATAATTTTACTTTTGCTTTTGTCTCCAAATTCAGAACAATATATTTGCTTATGACATGTATCAATTTGATCATTGACGTGATAGTATAAATATTTTGCTTTTTTATTTACATGCATATCAAATATCACTTCAAAAATAAAAAATATTTTTATGAATCTGCAAAAATGACAAAGAACTCAGCCGTCTCAGCGTAACTAAGATAACACGTTACAAAGAATTCTGTAATCATGTGATGAATCGCGACGCATTCAATTATAAAAAGTGGGGTTAAACCCCTTGGTATTTTTTCTCCAAAAAAAACAACAAATACCAAATACCAACTTCTGATAATAATATCACAATAAAATCTTGTCTATATGACTACACAAATTATTCTACAAAAAANAAAANAAAAAAAAAGAAAAAAGAAAAAATTCGTTAATAAAAACATCAAATGCAAAATGCAATTATCATTCTCTTATTATTATCCTCTTAATATACAATTGAATCATATCAAAATAAATCGGAAGTTTACTAAAACTCTGATTGTAAGACCAAAATGACGGTGGAACACTCTAGGACTTTTTATCGAAAAGTAATCTGCTGAACGCGACCCAATTTTAGATTAGTTTCACCCGAAACACTAGAGATTCATTTATATATTGGGACCAAACACTGATGTGATTATAACAATAGTACTATTGTTTATGTACTTTATATTTATACTTTTATTATTTTCATAGATAAATTGTTTATTTTATGATGTTATTGATGCATATCTGTAAATAAACAATTTTACTATGTTAAATTCTTGTTTCCATTGTTTCGAAGCCAATTTAGATATTACGAATTAATTTTTTGTGGTTTTGTATATTATTGATTTATAACTTTCATTATAGATGTAATTAATTAATTATATAAAAGACATTGAACAATAATTTAATTACAATGTTTGATTCTCGTTTCTATTGTTTCGAAGCCAATTTAGATATTATTTCATTATAGATGTAATTTATTAATTATATATAATAAAAATTCAAATATTAATGCAAATTTGTTTGATAAATAATATAATATATATATGGTTAATAAAAAAAAAAAAAAGAACTGAAAAAGTCTTATAGTACTATCTATATAAAAAAATTGATTTTAAACACGTGAATGACGTGATTCAAGAGAAAAAAAACCTCATAATTCTAAGGAATAATTTTAAGGAGATAATGATTTGAATAGGAAGTTTACTATCGTAAACGTTACCCATAAAAGTAGCGTAGTGATAACCTATGATAACCTACGATAACAATATTTAGATGATTTGATTGAAAATAAATTATACTCCTCTCTCGATCAACGTGATTTGAACACAATGACCAATATCCCTTAATCATCTGAACACTGACTAAAGCTGCAATTTCTTTGTGCTAATATAAAAAAG
Organism: Glomus cerebriforme; assembly: GCA_003550305.1. NCBI lineage: Eukaryota > Fungi > Glomeromycota > Glomeromycetes > Glomerales > Glomeraceae > Glomus > Glomus cerebriforme. The sequence continues at coordinate 47,698 of QKYT01000275.1, read as the reverse complement.
ATATTTTAATTATTGTCGGTTTTTTTTAAAATTTTTTTTTTTTTTTTTTTTGAAACCAATCTTACCAGTTAATATACTTCCGCATTTACTATCAACTCCATGTACAGCAAAAATATCATGCATCATCAAAATCTGATGAATGGTTTAATTTAACGACAAGATTACACAATACGCCACCATCAATTATCTGTTATATCCCCAAAACAGGACCCCAAAGCTGATGATTTTCTTTTTAACCTGTAATCTATCATCATCCCGTTAAATTAAAGTAAATATCATTACCAATAAAATCAAAACCATCCAAACCATAACATAAATTATANTATAATCATACCTTAATGTTAACGNAGCTGCACCTGATGTTATATGCACTCATCAAAATCTGTTCTGCTAATTGAGATATCATGAAGCAATAACATCGTACNAAAGAAAGNTATTACTCCGTAAGTTTGGTTTGTTTTTTATCAGCAGGTCCGTGTGATCCAGTATCCACGATTTTAATATCACTTGAACCATTTCATCTTTAACTAATATATTTCCTCCGTGTGAACGAGACCATGTTCATGAATAAAATTAAAACCAACAGATATTGTCTATAACATATCTACAATTCACCAGCAATGAACTCGTCAAGATACGAATATAAAATGCTAGCAATGAAACCACCCTTGCTCTTTCAGCTGCTGCACCAATTGCTAATGCTGGTATGACTTGAACACTTGATGTATATGTATACTAAATCGGGAATTCTAGTACTTGCGAATAATGGCTCTCATCTGATCGAAATGCATATCCTACGTTACCGATAAAATCATTTCCTTTGTGCTAAATGTGAGAGCACCTAATAATAAACCACTAAAGAAACAATCATTATTAGTATTAGAATAAAAAATAAGCAATCATGTCGGGAATTCTTTACATATACAGAAATTTCAGAAATCCAAAGGACACAAAAACCCTTATTTTCTACTAACGTGGTGGATCAGACATTTTTCATAGTTTGTGAAGATCGAGAAATAGGATTCGAACGAAACGATCAATAGAAATAAATGAACAGCAATATTAATTTGCCTTATCATTTGGGTTTGAAAAGGCAATTATATATTTTCAAATTTGGATTTGAAAGCCTATTTTTTTACGAATCTTTCTTTACATAAGAACATAAAACTAAATGAACGTCTCAAAAAATGATACCGGTAGTTACTAATCAAGCGAACAGTAAATGATCGGTGCTGGTGCTTTTGGATCGGGATCATACCATATTAAGTACTGTATCCACGTTACACGGNTACATAAAGGCAGAAATTTTATGAACATTCGATACAAAATTTACATCGACTTTTTATATATTGCTTTTATGAAACGTCACGCGTGCTCTAATAGTAAATGAGCAGATTCTTCAATTCAGTTATAATATTAGCCGAAATATTAGGATAGTAATAAGGGATTTTTCCTTATTCTATATACTATAGAGAACTTTTTGGAAAGAAAACCACGAGGGAAATTAGCGGAATACAAAAATGGTCCAAATGTTGCCCCCGAACTAAAGCAAGATATTCTTCCTGCTTCAGAATGTTAAGATGTAATTAATTACTGGCATCTCAGTTAGTGGTGGTAATCATTTGTAGTAAATGCTCAATTTATAAATCAAAGTTTCCTTGCGATACTGCGTATTTGGGTAAGTTTATTTTATAATTTAGTATATGGAAATGTATAAATTCAATTTATATTTCACTAACAGGATAATTGATGATAGGATTATTTGGTTATACATGTATACGATGATGATGATGTCATCTTATATACTAATTATTAACGTCTCCCAATCAAAGATACACCAAGATCTCAAGATTAGCCCTTTGATGGTGAATTCACGATGGTAATTGTCTTTGATTTCAATTTTTGGTTTGAGGAATTAAATAATGCTAATATTCTTTCATTTTTTGTATCTCCAAACTCCAAAGTTAATGCTTATGTAAAGCAAATAGATGGATTTCTGAACCTGAATAACCCTAGAGGTATTCTTATTTATTTATGAAATAATTTGAATATTTATAGATTCTTTATACATATTTCGTTTTTCATAGTTTCAGAATATGATATTAAATTATTTTCTAACCAATAAACAGAAGAAATCATAAAATATTTTCGAGGAGGATGTCCGTTAAAACCAACTATTATGGTGATTAATGATCTTTGCAAGGTATAATTAATTAATTAAGTATTATTATTTATATATAAAACTCTAATGAGGTTATTTTTTTTTTAAAAAAAAAAAATATTAGAAAATGAAGTTGGGAAGATATATTATTTTGTTAATTCCCTATTCTTACCTGTAAATTATCTGAGTATATATTTCCTCAGCGTAATCTTCACGTTAGCTGGGATCGATAATTTATATTTTTATTACAAGCTTACGAGTATCTTATTATTTCTATTATTTCTATTTTCTATGTTCGAACGCCATTCCTTAATTTACGAACGCAACAAAACACTGTACGGAATTAAATCAAATTATATAATGCGCAACTATTCAATTGTTATATATAATGATCCCTTTTAGTCTTCCCCTGTTCTCTCAACTCCTAATAAATAATTATTATTTTTTTTTAAAAAAAAAAACATTTTAATCATTGGATATCCAGTAGTTTGGCTGATGATATGTTTTAAATTACCGATATCCAGTAGTTTGGCTGATGATATGTTTTAAATTACCTGATGAAATAATTATTAAGGTAGAAGTGGACTCAAGATATACGTTTTTGATATTCAGGTAATATATTCTTTGTATATTCAGGATTCGACTGATTTTTTTAGACTGACAATCCTATGAATTATTCCGATAGCATATAATATTCTTTTACTATGAATTTTATTTGAAGGTTACATACTATTCACCGATGACTCAAATCCATTATGGAGTAATAATGTTATCAAAGAATTATTTGATGAATTCAAATCTACAGTCAAATCTCGACATACCGAACTCACGGTTCATTCGGTACATAGATGATGTTCGGTATATCGAGACTTTTTTTAAACATTACAAGCAGACATTTGAATTAAGAAAAAGCTCGGTAAATCAGGAATTCGTTATATCGTGTGTTCTTTATATTGAGGTTATGATAGAACTGCATTATGGAATAATTGATGTTATCAAGGTATTATTTTGATGATCTTAAGTCTTATGGAGGTAGTTAATTTATTACTATTTAATATGTCTCTTTAGAAATATTATCTAAACATTGTATATTAACATTTTTATGTATTTCNTTTAAACTTAGGAACTAGTTTTCCATATTTGAAATTAAACTTAAACCAAATTTGACTCAAATCTGGTTCTGGCGACCGCCGTTTATGATGAATTTGTACAACTTTCTTAGAAATAGTTCTATTAGAACTCGGATCTTTATTCAACTACTTCCAAATAAACATAACGCCTTGGAAATAATGAAGGTTTATATCAAGAGTCTACCAAATGCATTTATNTTATATCAACGAGCTANACAACCATTACGGAAAAATTCCAATGCAATGATTTCTAGAAAATGAGGCATAAACTTGCGGATAAAAAAAATGGAACATATGCAAGCAAAGACTGGATATTTCTATCATCCCAAAAACCTATTTTCAATGGTCCCGCAAACAGCTGATTTTGACATCAGAAAAAAATCTCCTATACCTCAATTATATGAATTATCAACTCCAATGTTATATCATCCATATATTTTCCCGCAAAATGTACTTTTCTTTCGACCTAAAGAAATTGGTTTCAATTCGGAAGTTGGATTTATCGACGTTTTCAGAAATCTGTGTAATCCAAGCCACATAACGATCACTAGAATTTTTGTAAAAAAAATTTTCATTACATATAAAATTTTAGACTTTACTAAGACAAGTCGCGATTTTTTTTTCCATATGAACATACCATTTGTATAAAGCTTTAAAACAAGATTTATAATATATGGGAAGTTCTTTTATCGCGACATTTACAAATATTTATGAAATTTGTATTTTACAAGGAAGGTAAATTTTACGCGATTTTTTTCCCATATGAACATATTGATTTCTGACATAAATTTTATAATATAGTGAATTCAAGCTAGAACAGCTTGTTTTATTGATGAAACATCAAAGGATGAAAAAAATGTGAAGATCGAAAAAAGTATTGTTTTTGTAAGAGGAAAACGATACACTATCTTACCAGTATTGACATTAGATGGATTTATAGCTGCGGATATTATGCAAGGAAGTTGCAATAAAGAAAGATTTCAGTTCTTACACAAGTGGTATGTTATTTTTTTTTTTTGTATTTTTATTTATTGTATTTATTTAATATAGTGATTCAATCCGTCTATCCGCCACCCGCGGATATCCGTCATCCGTGGATACGGATATCCGTCGGTATTATAATCCGAAGGATAAAATCCTCGGATATCCGGATCAAATATAGTATTCGCCATCCGCGGATACGGATAGACGGATGGAGGATATCCGCGGTTGAAACACTAATTTAATATAATTATGTATTTTCGTTTTTTAGTTACTTCAGATGAAAAATTAATAGATTCAATTGAACAATTGGGATGTAGAGTACTTTATTTACCTCCATATTCTCCAGATTATAATCCTATTGAAACAGCATTTTCTGGAATTAAATTATGGTTGAAAAAACCAGAATATTTGTGTTGTGGACGATCCCAAATATCCATTTTTATTAGCATTGTCTCATGTATTTAACGAATCAATTTATTCACATTAATAAACTAAAAAAAAAAATTCCTTTAAAACAAAAATGTTTATTATGATACATCAACATTTTAATGTATTGACGGACAAAATTATTTTATATAAATTTTTTTGCTTCTTTAATCAAGTTTAACCTACGACCAATTATTTCCACACCAAATTTATTCAATAAAATTTCGGGACTCATTTCTGCAATTTGTGATACAGTAATNTTCTCTTCAAATTTTGTAAATAATTTGTATATCTACCTTCGCCATATTGTTTATCAAGTTCTTCTAAAAACTTCTTTACATATGGCTCAGAAATTTTGTGATATTATAGATGACGGATGTGATAGATGTTGTGATGGTGGATGTGATGGTGGATATGGTGGCTATCCAGAGTAATAAGGATAATCATTTGGTGGTGGATTATGTTGAGTATAGTGTAAATAACAATTTGTAATTTCGTTCCTATGTGCTGATACACTACTATTTGCTGGTGAAGTTGATCTTCTTGATGCGATCTTTAAGGAATTTCCCATTCCAAAATTAGGATGCGGCGATGGAATTTCATAATCAAATAAAATATTTATTAAATAGCATAAAAAAAAAAATTATAGTTTTAAATGTTATAATTACAATTTCATCCGTCCACATAGGCAAATGTCTATCATCTTTAACTAATATAATAATATCCTGTTTTATGTCATGTTTTTCTTTAAGTTTCTTATGAATTTCTCCTTTCATAAGATCAATTTCATTCAAATTTTGTTTCTTTAGGAAACTTACTTTTTTTTTAGTTTTGAAGGTGCAACCTCAATTTCTTTACTTATAGATCCATCATCATCATTATCCAATATCTCTGTTGTAGCCCAAACGTAACCATTTCCCGAATCCAACTTGGGATATCTCAAATCAAACTTGGAACAATCCTATGTCCGAAATTTAACCATATCCCAAACCAAGCTAGTAAATTTTAAATGTTTAACGTCTCAAACTACCATCTAAGACTGGGTTAGTTTGGGACATGGTCAAGTTTCGGATATAAGGTTTCCCCAAGTTTGATTTGAAAAAACATAAATACCTTTTTTTTCGTTATATCTTTTTTACAGTAATCATTAAAACCTTAATAGAACTCGTCAATCTATAATATTCTTTTATNAATTCTTCAAAAGTCTCCTCATCTTAGATTGTACCAGTTACAACTCCTTTCTCAGCACGAAACAACAAATCAGCTGATTCACAAACTTTTTTAAATCTTCAAATTCATAATAATCATCTGGCTTTTTTTCTATATCTGGTTTGGTTGAATCAGGTGTTTTAATCACTATTTAAAAGAAAAGCTACTACATCTGAATTAGGTGTGTTATCTAATTCAGAAGATTTATCAGATTGTTTTATAGTTGCTTTTCTTTTTCTATTTGTTAAAATCTAATTGTGACTCCGATCAGATCCATTTCTTGCTCCTAATTNGCATCTGTTCTTACTTTCCTCATTTTTTTTATAAGTATTTTGATCTCTAGTAAGTTGNCTATTACACTTGGCATATAAAATAAAATTAAATTTTTTTGAAAAAACAGAATTATATTTATATAAATCATTACTTAATACAGAGTGACATTTATTAGGGTCAAATGCTCCATTTCTAACAAATCCAGGTTGCATTTTCTTTTTAATATTTGTTGGTTATCGCAACCGCAACCACATTCATTTTCTGTCAAATTAATACCATAGAAAACACGAATCTATTTCACTCTTTCTTTAATATCAAACCTTCGCAATCACTCATAAAAATTTTGTGCACGAAATGAAAATTTTCGCGTTCATTCAGAATTTAGCACGTGATAAATCACCAAAAAATTCGGTTGTGATTATTTAACGTTGAAAGACTTACCAATAAAAAAAAAACAATTAATATATTTTGCAATCAAAGAAGCTTTTTATGTGTCATGTAACTCGATATAAATACTTCCTTTTAATTATTCATCTAACATATACTTGATTCTAGAATATCAAGATACATTTGTCTTATAATTTTTTAATCGTGTCAGCAAGTACATTTGATTCTAACTTACTTTATATTCTACTAAGAAATCCAAAGAACATTAAAAGTTTAAAACCAAAGATTCTACATTACTTAAGTGGAGATTCCATTTTAACAAAGGAGACATTTGATATTAAACATAAATCATTATTTAGTGATAATCCATTTTCACCTTTTTTTAATTGCTAGAGAAGTTAGTATACACTGATCGAAGTGACATAGTTTCAATCTAGTTTCCATTATGAATATCCTACGGAAATGTGTCCAATTTCCATGATGTACTCTTAATATTAATGAAATTTCCATTTTTTTTTTGAAGATGATTAGAAAATTGGTCAGGTTTCCACTGTAGACACCAGAGTATACATGATGGACACCACATAACTTCGACCAGTGTCAAATATCATTATTATACCTATTAAAGTTTGAAATCATATTTTTTATAGCAATTTGTAAATCTAATTAAAAGCTATTAACAGTTAACAATGTGTATTTTATTTCAAACTTTTCATTTCGAACATTAGAATAATATAATATGATAATATTAAACTGTCATTTAAATATTCGATTAAGATATGGATCTGGGTAATCTTGTTTCTTTTAGAACATTATTATTCTAATAACATCAGGATTTAATTAATTTATTAATTTCTAAATTTGATAACTTCATGCATTTGTCATAAATCGGTTATATTTTAATTCTATACAAGACTCTCTTTTTAACTTGCTTAATCTTGCTTAATTACTATTGGGCTAATATGCTGTATCGTAAATTTTTTTTAGGAACAGTCAAAACAATTAAATAATTATAGTTCGAATATGTATAATGAAAACCTGTTTGTTCAAATTGTGAAACAATGACTACACCATTATGGAGACTGACATCATAAAAACGACAGCGGTATGAGAATGGACAAGCACCTAATCGACGTGAAGCGAAAAAACAACGATCACATGATATAGCCCAACAGGAGGCCCAACTAAAACCACTACCACAAAGACAACAACAAGTGAATCTAACGGGTCTATGTCTGTTTCCTCAACAACTTCTTCAGTAGGACCAATTTCAGTTGGGCAGTAGGATTGTCAACCGCTATTAATGGAGAATATCCTTCATTTATATATTCAGTAAAAATATTTTTTTAATAATTGGCTAATTAATTTTTATTATATATATTGGAGTCTTTGATTGCAAACCAATTGATATATAAAATATCATTATCAAATTGAACAGTCAAGGAAAGAATGATTTACTTGGACTTTAAAAACTTTCTTTTTCGTTTACATTGAATCACTTCATATTGAAATTTGCTTTTTTTTCAAAGAGCATACGATATTCATTATCACACACAATAAATATCACATCATCATCTCCTTAAATATTGCATCAGATTAAACAAAAAAAATACGATAAGATTATGAGAAACGAAATGTATAAATAATATCAAAACAAAGAACAAAAGAATAAAAAAGGTTTCATTTAGAATTCAGTTAAAATTTCCAGAAATTCCCGCATCTGAATTCTTACAACAATTGTCTTAGTGAAATTTTTGAATATTTAGAAGCAGATAAAATTACTTTATATTTAATAATGCTCGATCAAAATTAACTCCAGTAGAATTAGAATCTTTTTTTGTGGGTTGGATAAATAGTATACATCAAAAATCACTTTCTTTTGTTACTTGGTAATGAAATGCGTACCTTAAATTTAAAAATAGTGAAAATAACTAAATTCGATATTGTTAAAAATCTTAATAAAATAAAATAAATTACAGAAATACTATTTATTTATCTTATCTGTTATGAAATTGTATATTTTATTTAGTTATGTTTAAATGGAATCAATTTTTTTAATAAATAATGATAACGCATTTTTAGAATTTAATATACTAAGGAATAAACTTTAGTTGAATTGTTTCTGGTTAGGATTAATAATTTATAAAAAAGATACGAGTAATACTTCTGAAAACTTGCATAATATGCATCGAACAATCAAACATCACTTAAATATATTTTTAATTAATCTATAACTAGCAAAATAAATGCATTTTTCAAGCAAT
>QKYT01000274.1:116587-142098 GCA_003550305.1 Glomus cerebriforme | reverse complement strand
GTATCAGAGAATAAATTAAATTTAGGAAGTTATGTGTGAAAACATTTTACAAAAGATCTAAATTATAAAAATAATAAAAAAGCCAATTGTAATTACTGTAACAAGACATATATATGTTTTGCTAGTACTACATCTGGAATTTTAAAACATTTGCAGAAATTCCATGCTGGATAAGTAAATAATCAAAAAGTTCAAAAAAGCATAGTTAAAATGTTGAATGAATCAAAGGTAAAATATGTTATTTTTATATTATTAAAAAAATTAAATTTTATTAATAATGAATGTATATTTATAATTATTAATTAGTGATCATATATAATAAGAATGAAATGAAGAAGAATCTTATTAAATGGATTGTTATTTATTAGCATTCATTTACAATTGCTGAAGAGAATCATTTTATTAAATTTATACATTCTCTTAATCCATTAGCAAAAATTTCTCATACTGATACAATAAAAAATAAAATCATGATCTATTATGAAGCAGATAAAATAAAAATAAAGCCATTCTTAAAGATCTTTCTGGTAGAGTTTCTTTTACTATAGATTGTTGGATCAGCCTTTCTACCAAATTATTTTTATCAATAACTGCACATTTTATTGATAAGGAATAGAAGTTACGAAATGTTATAATTGATTTTATTCAAATGCAAGATTCCCATACAGGAGATAATATAAAANTTTNATTTTTATCAGGTATAAGTNATATGTCACTTGAAAATAAGGTAAATTATATTTATTTTATTAATTTTTATTAAGAATAAATTGACTAATAATATTAAATATTTATTTATTTTATTTTAGATCATGGGAATAACAACTGATAATGCATCTAATAACTTAACATTTATGAGTTCTTTATCACTTTGGGCAGCAAAAAAGGTTGTTAATTTTAACAAAAAAAAACAGCATATTAGATGTTTTGCTCATTCAATCAATTTAAGTGTAAAGGAAGCACTAAGTTGTTTAGATAATNAAATATCTCANNTAAAGTTNTTGGTTATATTTGTTGATATTTTTTTATTAAATTTTTTTGATAATTAAGAGANATTATTATTTTTATTATATAGCTTAAAGAATTAATTGTTAAAATTCATGCATTTTCTTTAAGACGAGAAAAATTGAGTAATGCTTAATAATAATATTAATGATTTAAAATCCATTTTAGATGTTCATATCAGATGGAATTCTACCTTTGATATGATTAAAAGGGCATTGAAATTAAGGATTGTAAGTTTTAGCTTTTTGATTATAATATTTTTTAGTATTTTAAATAATTTTACATATTAATTATTATAATTTTTAATAACAGGCACTTGAATTTGTTACAATTAATAATAAAGATCTTAAAAAATATGTTTTTTTAGAAGAAAAATAGGTTGAATTTAAGCAAATTAAAAATTTTCTTGAAATTTTTAAGGAAGTTACTGTGATTATGTCAGGAAGTTTTTATCCAACTCTTTCAATGCAATGCATTTCCCTTATATCATGTTATTAAAATAAAATTTGATTAGTTTTTTTTAAATGCATTATTTTTCAGTTTGTATTTTTTCTTTTTTCTAGAAACAGCAAACTGTTTTTTATTTTGTAGAAACAGTCTTAGAAACTTTAATTGGTGAGTTGATCTTTTTTTGAAATTAAGAATGTTAATATAATATACTAATGTTTCTTTTTTTTTAATTTTGTAGAAATGGCCTTAGGGACTTTAGGAGTTGGGATTTTAAAATGGTTTAAAGAAATGTTAGTATAACATACTAACATTTCTTTTTTTTAATTTTGTAAGAAACAACCTTGAAAAAACGTTACTAATATTCTTTTTATTTTGTTTCTATAGGAAACATCTTTCTGGAACTGGATTTTAGCTTAAAGGTAAGTTAGGAGAAGAAAATTTTATTTTTTTTTTATCTTTGGAATGTCACTAATATTCCTTTTACTTCTTTTCTTTAGGAGACACCTTTCTGGACATGAACTTTGATTTGGATCATGAAAGTAAGTTAGAAGATTATATTTTTCAGGAATTTTTTTTTTTTTATCTTTAAAATATTATTAATGCTCCTTTTTGCATTTTTTTTTTTTAGGAAAAGTCTTTCTGAACCTGAACTTTAGCTTGAACTATGAAAAGTAAGTTGGGAGGTAGTGTTTATTTTTTTTTTATTTTTGAAACGTCATTAATGTTCCTTTTATTTCTTTTCTTTAAAGGATATCTTTCTAGATTTTAGATAAATTGGAAATGGAGATTTTGGAAGTTTTTTTGGAAGTTTTTTTGTTTTTAGAATATTATTAATATTCCTTTTTGTATTTTTTCTTTAGAAGAAGTCTTTCTGAATCTGGATTATAAAGGTAAGTTAGGAGGTGGTGTTTGTTTTTTTTTTATTTTTAGAATGTCATTAATGTTCCTTTTGCATTTTTTCTTTAGGTGACAGATAATCAGATTGATCAGATATTTGTTGAACTATCCAGTCAATTCAGTGGTACAAACAGATTAATCTAAATTTAATCATTTTTCAGATGGATAACCAAATATAGTATACCTCTAAAAAATGGCCTTAGGGATTTGAATGAGTTAGGGGTTTTCAAAAAGGGTTTTAAGAAACGTAAGTATAACCTACTAATATTTCTTTTTTCCTTTAATTTTATAGGAAATTTAAAATCTTATTTTGAAAGGTAATTATGGATAGGAATTATTTTTAATTAAAAAAGAACATTAATTGTTATTAATAACGTTCTTTTTTTATTTATTTTTTTTATAGATACTACTTTAATCTTATAATAGTGCTTAATTTGCTACTATAATGGTGCTTTAATTTTGTGATAGTATTTAATTTCATAATATTGCTTAATTCTATAATTGTGCTTTAATTTTAGTTTTCTTTACTTTTATTATTATGAACTTTTATTTTTATTCTGTTTTCATCTCTGTCCTTTATATTCTTTATTTTATATATAATAAAAGTTTGTATAATTTGTTATTAAAGAAATGATTGTGATAAATAAAATAAATAAAAAATTGGCCAATAAAATTATTTGTAAATTATAATAAAGGATAAAAATTTGTAGTAATATATTTGGCCAATTAAATTTGATTAAAATCATATAATTTAAAAATGCATTGCAATACAGGAGTATATAAATTTTAAACCCTTATAATTATTAATTATATTTTATTTTATCATTTTAGAGTATGAAAATGGCAATCTATATAGTGTATTATATTAAAGAAGAAAGAAGAATTATATATTGTAGATATCATCACAAATTTTATAATTTCAAATAACAAGGACTAAGCATACATTATAAAAGAAATCATAAAAAAGATGTATTTTTTCAATGTATGAATTCTGGTAATTGCATATTATAGCATGATAGTTGATCTTTAACTTTATATTTTATATTATAAAGCCAAATTATAGATTATTACATGAAGTTATAAATAATATCATGAAAATTATAAGAATATTCTTCTATTATATAGATACAATTATAATTATATTTATAATTATACAGTATATTATAAGAAAAAAGCATATATAATGCTATTGTACTTTATACATAATAATTCATCAATAAAAAAAAATAAACATCAATATACTAATTAATGTATTGCTTTTAAACAAATAAAAGAAAAACAAAATCTTATACCATGTCTTATACAGTATGTAAGGTATATATTAGAAAAATTATTTTATTTAACTATATCATCAGATAATAAAAAATTTTTTATCTAAAATGATTAGCAGAATAATTTATTATATATATATATTGTTAGCGTCATATGTAAATACAAACAACTAACTAAGAAAAACCTAAAGTGATCTATTCAGATATATAGGAAATCTAGAAATAAATGTATATTTTATATGTTTATATATGAGAATAAATGTAAATCAAATTGATCAACAAAGGTTTAAACACACAATTTGATACAAGTTTACAATAATTTTACAATACAAATCGATATACAATCAATTCACACAAATAGCAAAGATAAAAGTATATATTTAACTTTAGACTTTATTAATGAGTTAATAGCTAAACTATCTAACTCTATCCAAAACTACTAGGAAAGACTGAGCTAACTAGGTCTAAAACTCAGTACTTTTATATAAAAATAAATGTAAAGAAAATAAAATAGATAATACAAATATAATAAATAAACTAAATATAATAAATATTGTATAATAAGTATAATAAATAAAAAAAATAAATTAAATTAAATAAGTTAAATAGATTTAATAGGTAATACTATTTTCACCATTTTCATCTAACGATTATTTACTGCATCACAAAATAAGAAATCATATGGTGGCAATATTTACTTTTTTTCTAGTTTTAACTATTACCTGATTTTGAATATTAATTTGCAACTAATAGATATTATTAATAATTCTGCTTATTGCTTTTTCAGCAAAATTTTTTCATATTATTTTATTATTTTACTTAATCTCTATATATAACATTTTCTCTACTTTTAGATTAAATTCTAATACAAATTATTTTCTTTTTGGCAAATAGATTTTGTTGCTCTTTTTATTTGATTTGTCAAGATTTTTTTACTTATTGTTATATTATTCAAATAATTATTTATTAGTTTTCTAATAATGGTCATTTTTAAATTAATATTAGAATTATACAAGTTTGGAAAATTTTCACATACTGGTAAATAATGAAACTTACATCACAATTTTTCTACTTACTTTTCAGATTCTATTAATTACTTTTCTAAACTAAGGATATATTTTTTTTTATCTTACAAATTGATTTAATTTGATTTAACTTAACTTGATTCAACTTGAACTTAGATTTGATTTAACTTAATTCAACTTAAGTTTAAATTTTTACTAATTTAACTTGATTCAACTTAACTTAACTCAAATAAAATTTAACTTAACTTAATTCAACTTATTAGAAGTTCTAGATAAAAGTAATTTTAATATTATATAATTAACTAAATAAATAATTTATGTGAAAATTAATAATTTTTTAAGAATTATTAAAATTTTTATTAATTTATTTTTTCTGTTAAAATTTAATTATCCTTAGATGAATACTAGAATAGTTTATCAGATAAATTTCTCTGAAATTTTGTTATTCATTTTGATAATAGATATTATATTTTTTTGAAAATCAGTGATTTTTTATCTGAAAATTATACCATTGAGTTTCTTGCTTAACAAATACAATTAATTCTTAAAAAAATTACCATTCAAAAATTTGTGGATATAATGATAGATGCTAAATTAAATGTTTATTCTACATAAAATTTAATTTTTAAAAGATTTTCATATATTTTTAATATTTAATGTATAGTACATTTATTAAATTTCATTGCAAAAGATTTAATAAAAACATATTTGCAAAAGAATTATTTAATGATGTATAGTTATTGTAACATATTTTAAAAAATCATATAGGTTATATAAGGTTTCATTAATATGTAATAAAATTATTTAATAAATATCTTTTAATATATTATATTTATTCTAGTTACAAAGGTAAAAAAATATTAAGATTTTTTATTTTATATAAAGATAATAAGATGTTCTTTAAAAAGTAATAATTTTATTATTAATAAATAGGATTTTCCAATACTAATAAATTTAAAGTATAGCTATACATTATTATCCAAATTTCTGATAGATAGATCATTTATTTACCATAATTTGAAAATAAAGATAAAAATTGAGGTTTATTTAATTAGAATATTATACTGATAATTTGTTTAGTAATTATTTACTCATAAAAAATAACCAAAAAATTAAAAATTTATATTTAGTAAATATGTAAATTTATTTATTTATTTGATTTAGTAGTATAAATTAAATACAATTAATATAAAAAAAAAGTGATTATAATAATATTATTAGAATAGTTTTTCCTATTTTTATTCTAATTTTCTTTTATGTTTATTTCTTCTAATATCTTAATATTTTTAAAAGAAAATAAATGACAACTCTTTTCCATAATTTTTTGTCCATTTTTTTAAAAAAATAAAAATACAACTTTGAAGTTTTTTTAAATAGCAGAAAGCTTTAAAAATCTAAGTAAAAATGCTTCTATTTTTATTTTATGTATAACTTTATTAGTTTAAGTATTTTTTATAAAATACAGTCATTCCTCTCTATAGGCACCTTCTGTTTAATTACACCCCCCTTATAAGCACATTTATACTTGGCCTAAGTTACTAATAATATTATTAAAAAAACCTCCTTTATAATCACATCATATAGGTTTTTTATAATTACACCTTTTTTTTCAATTCCAAGAGGTGTAATTATATAGAGAGATGACTGTATACTCATAAATTTTTATCTTTTCTTTGGATAATAACTCATTTTTTTTTGACTGGTGCATTTGGCTATTTTAAGTTCCTGAAGAAATATCTTTACTTTAGCTATTAGATAGGTGAAGTCAAAAAAAGGAAAGGTAAAGAAGATTTTGAAAGGAAGATAATGACTTTATTTATTCTAGGTTTTTATAAACACAAGAAGGCAGAAGGAAAATTATAGGAGAAAGATTTTTTTTGGGAAATTCAAGTTTGGTATCATTCTCTTAATATAATTTTTATTTTCATTTCTAATAGTTTTTAGTTCATTTGTAGGATTTTATGATAATGCACTAGATTCTTTTGGAAGTTGATATAGCTGGAAGAATATATTTGCAAATTTTATCAGTTACCTTAAGCTTTAATTTTTGTCATATCCATTTCATAATCAGTTCTGCTAAATGTTGAAGATTTATTTCTTTTTAAAAAATATCTTAAAACTACTAAATACCTAGAATTTCAAGCTAAAAAACAATTATTAATAAATGGAATTTGTTAATTAGATTAGATAATATGGTTTTTTTGCGATTTTTGCATTTTGCATAATTGTATAATGTGAAAAAATATAAATTAAGTTTGGGGTAACTGGAAGAAGGGTTTTATTAAAGTTTTTTAAAAAAAAAAAATTTTGTAAATTCTAGTTATTATTATTAATATTTTTAATTTTTATTGTAATTTTTATTATAAAGATTTTACATGCTAATTTATAACAAATTTTATATTTTAAATAGTTTTACCAGTGTTTTACCTTTATAAAATCACATTATTATATGATGGTGAATATCTGAATATATATAGGGGTTTATTTCTATGTAATCACACTCCTATATAATCACCAATTTTGATGTAACGGACTTGGTGATTATAGAGGGGTCTGACTGTATATTATAATAATATAAATGACACTTGTTGTTCAAGAACCATTATATGACCCAGGAGGGAATGATTACCCCTAAAATCTAGTACAGTAACCACGGAAATTTACTTTCTCCTTTATTATAAAAATGTCCACACAAAAAATTTTCCTTCCGCTTCCACACAATTATACAAATGATAAAGATAGTATTTTTAATTATGCTGTAACTTTAATGAATTTTTGTAAAAAATATTCTAAAATAGCGGATGCTCATATTGTAGATTTTTTTACTAAAAATATTTGGGAAGAAGTTATACCAAAAGAATGGTCAAACGCATTTAACGTTGAATATATGAGTGAAAACGAGAACGGAATTATTGAGGAGGAAAAGAAATTGATGAATAAAATGATTAGACTCGCTAGTTTTCGTGAATATGAGGTAGAAATCAGTGCAAGTATTTGTTACGGTTAAGGTTATGTATGGAAAAGTTAGCCTTAAAAATAAAATTTTTTAATAATGATAGGAAGATTGGCCTGAGTCTTTAAAACAATTTATTAGAAATACGAAAGAGTTAGCATTAGCGCGTGAAATTTCAATTAATGGTTAGTTTTCCATATTTTCTTTCACGCCTTATATAATGTCGATATGAATAATGATGATTCATTAATAAAAATAAAGATTTACAGATGGAATGTGAAGAACCAATTGATAAACGTATATTACAAGGAATGAATGAAAAAAAGTTACATGAGGTAAGGATATCAAAGTTTATAGTAGCAGATGAATCGAGATTTATACATTTGCTTTAAAATGTATTTTAATTAAAACAATCATATTCATTTATAGGTTAAAATATTGAGTCGTTTAATAGCAAAACTAACAAAAGAAAATGAAATTAGGACAATAATTGATTTAGGAGCAGGGCAAGTATGTAAAATATTCATTATGATAATCACTACACGTTTTTACTCTTATGCACATTAGTATGTATTATATTAATTTTTTTTTTTACTTTTATTACAGGGATATTTAAGTAGAGTATTAGCATATACGTATGATCTTTGTGTACTTGCTATAGATGCAAGTAATATACAAACATGTGGTGCGCAAAAATATCAATTTCGTACAGAAAAAAGTCTTGGATTGTTGCGCAAATTAAAACAGGAGGTCAAAAGGGAAGAGAATAATATGAAAAACGATGAATATATAGGGAAGAAAGAAGGAAAGTTAACTCATGTTACTCAGTATGTATCTTCAAAAACTTTAACTAATTTAATATCAGAATGGAATATGAAAAAAGTTGTTGATGAGTTGGGAGATTGTGAATTTGATAAGGTTGATATCATAGATGAATCTTGTTCAGCTAAACAGTTAAAACGAGAAGATAATAATTTATTAGTATGTGGATTACATTCGTGTGGAGTATTATCAAGCACAATGTTAGATTTGTTCATTAACGTTGAAGAGATAAAATGTGTAGTAAATGTAGGATGTTGTTACCATTTACTTTATGAAAATGAAATTTCTGAACAAGAGAATCCAAAAGGTATTAATTGTAACAGAATTTATTGAAATCCGATTGAATATTTTATTTAATTTAATTTTATTTTATTTTATTTTTTTTTTAAGATGAAGAGAAATGTTCATCGTTTCCATTAAGTAAATTCTTTAAAGAAAAAAATTTTTATATGGGATTAACTATTAGACATCTTGCATGCCAAGTACCATCAAGATGGTCAAATCAACAAGAATCAAGTATCAAAGCATTTGAACATCATTTTTATCGCGCTTTATTACAAGTTAAGTTTAATTCATTTTACACATTTATTTTAAACATGAAAACGCGTCTTTTTGCTAAATCGTACTTTCATTCTATTATAGTATATATTAATTAAAAAAGAATTAATCAAAGGAACACAGAGAATAGGAAAATTACATCATCGAGATTTCACATCGTTTTCCACGTATTGTAATGCAGCATTAAAAAAACTTTCTATTCCACTAAATAGTATTTCACAAATGGAATCAGAAAAATATTATAATGAATTTAAACAAAAAGGATTTATTCATAAAATAATTATATTTTGGACATTAAGGGCTATGTTAGGACCATGTTTTGAGAGTATTATATTGTTAGATAAATGTTTATATTTATTTGAAAACAATTTCGTAAAAGAAATTAACTGTTACAGTGTATTTAATGAACTAAAAAGTCCAAGAAACATGGTTGTCGTTGGAATTAAATAAGTTAAATGATTATTAATATCAGGTGAGTAAATATTTCATATAAATGCTTAATATGAAATATATCAAATAACTTTTAAAAATGTAAATTTACTAATTTGATGAATAATTTTTAGATTTTTGAATATTTGCTTTTGGTATAACTGTATTATATGCACGTTCGATGGTTTCTATAGCAACTTTTGCCGTATTTTCCAAAATTTCCTACGGATATAATAAGAATTAACTTTAATAAGATGCATGTTACTTGAATTACTGTTACTTTATATAATTACTTACTTTGGTAGATGATTCACTATGAATTAATCCAATCCCAGCACCAGCATAGATAACCTGACAAAAAAAAAAGAAACTGGCTTATAAATTTAATTAACAAAATTATTAAATCAAAAAAAAATCAGTAAACAACATACCGCTCTAGAATAATCTTTTCCTAAAATAGCTTCTTTATAGACTTTTTTCTTCTCACCAACTTTTTCATCATCATCATCAAATTTTTCGTTCTCTTCAACAGTTTTATTTTTAATTGCTCTACCATCCCATTGGGAAGGCCAACCATTTTTATCTCTTAATTTATCAAATATCTGAGTTCTAACAGTATTTCTACCTCCATCACTAGTATTAATAATGATTTTTTTAGCATCAGGATGAGCAGCAGACTCTTTACAAACTATAAATCTTGTCCCCATTACAACACCATCACCACCAAGTAATAAAATTGATGCTAAACCTCTGCCATCAATAATCCCCCCCGCAGCAAGTATAATAGGCTTTTTTAAGTTTTCATCCTTAGAAGAATAAATTTGATTTAATGTATCAATAGCTTCAGGCACTAAAGTTAATGTAGATGCGCCATTAACTAATCCATGTCCGCCGCTCTCATTTCCTTGTACTACAATCACGTCTGCATTATTTTGATATGCATGTACTGCTTGTTCTATCGTTTGTACTTGAGCAAATATTTTCGTGTGAGGTGATAGTGAATGTACTATAGGTACATACTTTGAAAAATCACCAAATGAGAACCAGATTGCTAACGGTTTATAAGAAAGGGTTAAATGAAGCAAAGTATTTGAAGACGAAGGGGAGGAAGAAAATTCAGAATCTAATGCGAATGTCATGAATGCAATGCCAATTGGCAATAATCCATTTGTTGGATTAATGTGAGATTTTAATAATTCGTGAATTGATTTTAAATCATTTTCAAGGTCTTCATAAGATTTATACCCTATAATTAAGATGATTTAATACATGATCCACAGGTCAAAATAAGAACATAAAATAAAGTTATACCTGTTGAAAGAAAACTTAGTCCTCCCGCTAAATAAACTTCACTTACTAATTTTGTATCATCTATTCTTGCCATAGGAGCCTTTACTATTGGATATTTTATACCATATTCTTTAAACAATTCAATAAATCCCGTATTAAATGAGTAAAGCGACATTGTTTTTTTTGAAAAACTTTTTCATGTCGAATGATTTGAAAGAGAATTTATAAAAATTTAAAGATCATCATAATAAAGCATTTTACTATAATAGATTATCAACGCCTTCAACGGCCTCTTTTTACCCGGATATAAATAAAAGGTCATTATTACTCAGATTTAATAATTATATTAGTCATAAATTATCTGTAATATCAATTACATAATTATATGTAAAATAGTAATACAAATATTAGCCAATCAGAAATATTTCCGTTTCTCCAGGAATTAAATCAAAATTCTCCTTAAAATATGAGTCATCCAATACATAATTATCGGATGTGTATTTTATTGGAGTAAAGTGAATAATAAACTCTAAAACTAACAAAATTAGATAAAAACAGACACAAAAATCAAAATACTTAATAAACTAGCCAATTGCTGTTGTTATAGAAGTTGTTATTTACTTGCCAATGGCTTTAGTTTTATAATTATATTTTTTTCTAGTTTAAATATAAACTGTCTGATAAAAATACTTAGTTATTATTGTGTTACTTCAAAATTTGTGCTACTAGTAAAAAACACTATTGATACGAGGAATTTCGCTCTAATAACAAAAAAATTTTTTGAGCATCTACCAATAACCAATCCACCATCCAGATATGATTTTTTTTTAAGTATTCAGTTAAAGGATCAAAATTATATGTAGATTAAAAATTTTTTGATGTTACACAAACTTTATAAATCATCTTTAGATAATCGATTTTTTTTAGTGTTCATAGTAAACGATTATTTTTTGGTTTTTTTTTAGCAATGTCTAATTTAAAGATTCTTGTCGGTAAGTCCATTTATAATTTTATAATTTAATTTCAATAAAAATTAATTTCGTTTAATTTAAATTTTTTAATTTATCATAAGGTTGTAAAAGAGTAATAGATTTTGCAGTAAAACCTCGAGTTAATTCAGCAAAAAAAGCGGTAGAAACAGCGAATGTAAAACATTCTCTAAATCCATTCGATGAGATTGCGGTAGAAGAAGCATTACGATTAAGAGAAAAGTTAGGTAATAATATAGTAAAAGAAATTATTGCCCTAACTTGTGGTCCACCGAAAGCTCAAGAGCAACTTAGAACAGCTTTAGCTATGGGAGCAGATAAAGCTGTACATGTTGAAGTGGGTAAAGATGATAGTGAGGCAAATATTTTACAACCACTATCTGTTGCTAAATTATTTAGAGCTATAATTGAAAAAGAACAACCAAATTTAGTCATTCTTGGTAAACAAGCTATTGATGATGATGCTAGTCAAACTGGTCAAATGTTAGCTGGTCTTTTAAATTGGCCTCAGGTACCTTTTAACTTTATTGTAAACAAATAATTCTAATTTTTTTCTCTGATCATTAAATTTATTTATACTTTTTAGGCAACCTTCGCATCGAAAGTTGACATAAATGATGACAAGCTTACAGTAACACGTGAAGTTGATGGCGGTTTGGAAACTATTAGCTGCAAATTACCAGCTATTGTGACTACTGACTTGAGGCAATTTTTTAAAAATTTTAAATTATATTAAATTAAATTTTTTAATAAGGAACAATAAATTTATTGATTTTCTTTTTCTTTTAATTCAAAAGATTGAATGAACCTAGATTTGCCACTCTTCCTAACATTATGAAAGCAAAGAAAAAACCTTTAGTTAAATATACACCTGATCAATTAAATGTTGATATTACTCCAAGGTTAGAAATTATTTCTGTAACAGAACCGCCAGTTAGAAAAGGTGGAACTAAAGTAGAATCTGTAGAAGAATTAATTTCTAAATTGAAACAGGCTGGACTTTAGAATAATGATGAAATCACCAATCTTCTGGATTGTGATATACATTTTTTGGTAAATTAGATATGGGATCATCGATTTCAGGTTCAAGTATTGTAGTATTATTATTGGTATTTAAATTGTTTAAATACATTGGATCTTTTACCAAAGAAAGTTTTTTTTTTAAAAAAAAAGTAATTAGAATCAAAATTTTAATTAAATCGAATTTTTCTTTTGTTTTAATAAAAAATATATTTACAATAAAAAAAACATTTTGTTACCTTGAAAGGTATTATCTAATCCTTGAGTATTATAAATATCATAATTTTCTTCTTCAATATATCCATCAGGTATATTATCTTCATCTTGTGGTACTTGTTGTTTTGACTTATTATCATTAAAGTCAGTCCATCGAAAGCCACATTCAGTATTAGCACAGGCGTAATATAATACCATTTTGGTATCTGAACGACCTGAGCGACGTGATTGTTGTTCAAAATATACTGCTTCCATATAACCACATTCCGGACATTCTTTTCCTGTGCGTGGCTTTAATAAAAATTTTAACAATTTTTTTTTTATAAAAAATTTATCTCGGTTAATAAATTCCTTACCAATGTAGGGTCACAAGCTATATCTCGAATAATCGTAGTAATTTCACTAATGAACCGAAATTTAATAATTAGATCAAAGCTTTTTTATTTATTTATTTTTTTAAAAAACAGATTTTACCTAGCTGTATCCATAAGTTCATTTCTATAAACACATTTGTTTTCTGTTTCTTCTTGATGAATACAATTACGACAAGCATAAAATAATTTATGAGCTTCTTTATCTTCTCTTGGGTATAATAAATTACTACTATTTAATGTGTATTGAAAGGACGTTAAAACATTTTAAAGAAATGAAAATGTATTAAATTATATATATACCATAGTTTACAGAACTTAAAAGTGGCCATTTTTTTTTTTTTTTCAGAAAAAAAAATTAAAAAATTCAATATTGTATGTTATAGACTAAATGTGTTGATCATTGTGTATATAATCCAATCATTCAATGAGTCTAACTTTTTTCTTTTAACAATATACTTAACTCGGAGTTAGTGACTGTGAAATTAGTATAGTTACCCAGTATAAATCCAATTAATATTTATTAGTTTAGTTTAAACAACGATGTTCAAGCAGAAGGTTTGGGATATGATTTTATTATAGTAAGAAAAACAACCGATTGAGTGCACGCAAAACTTTTAAAGCCGTTAACATGTTATATATTTATTTTTTTATATAAGGACAAACCAAAACTTTTCAATTCGACATTTAATATAATGAATTTATTATTTATTTTATTTATTTTCATCAAGTTTCAAATTTTGAAACTCATTTACAAGAAAACTATCTGGGTTATTATGATTATAATCAATAAAATCATAGATATTAAAATCATAATCACTATTATTTATAATGGTAGAATTTGATGTAAACTATTAAAAAGAAATTTAAAGCAAATTAAATCAAGCAAATTAATTATTATTTTTTTTTTAAAAAAAAAAATTTATTATAATAAAACTTACTGTATTTTCTTCCGTATCCATTGTTGAAGTAATATTAACATATTGATTTTGTATAGGGCAATTTAAATTTATTGTACCTTTAGACATAAATGGTAACGTGTTTGTATAATTAATATTATTCATTTGAGATAAAGTATTGTTTGGTTGTAGTTCCTTTGTTGAAGTTCCATCTGAAGTTAAAGATTGAGAATTTAGAAAATCAAAATCTTCCTCCTTGGAACATGTAGGAGTACTTGGAGGTACAATATAAATTGGTGAAGGTGTCCTTTCTCTAATAGGATGATAATTATCTAAAGCAAAAGCATTAAGTTGATTAAGTTGTTGATTTATTTGATATAAGTGTGATAATAATTGAGTTTCTGCTTTTCCATCATCGCCATTATCATTATTCTGTGAGATATTATTTAAAGAGAATGTATTATGTTTATTATGTTGATATAAAACTTTATAAGGTGAATAACCAGATGTAGAGGAGACTTGAGCAGAATTATTATTAATTTCTTGAGCTGTTTCACATATATTTTCTGCCATTTTTATTTTATTTTAACGAAATGAAAAGGAAAAGGGTTAAAAAAGAAATAATTTCTCGATTCTTTTTAAACTAAAAAATGATCATTACTTCTAAAAATTGGAATAGATCTTCATTTTAAGTATATTTTTATATAATCGCAATTCAGATGAAAAATCTCCGATTATATTGACAATACAATATAAATCATTAATTTAACATTTGCTTTTCTATTCGTTACAATCATACATATAAAATAAATAAATTAATATAAATTATATTATTATAAATACAAATTAGTCTTTCTTATTTCCTGATTTGAAAAAATAAAAAGCCTCCAATTCGTCGTCATCATCGGGTAATGGCTTGAGCACAAATCTTCGTTTTCCATCTTTTTGTGGTTGTGATTGTAATGAAAGTAATTGATCATGTTGATAAGTTGACAAATTCTCTTTTGGTGGATTTTGTCCAGCATTTTTATGATGAATAGGAAAATAATCTGGAAGAATATCTCCCATGTCCTCTTCATTTGAATTATTATGGGATTCATTATTGGTACTTGCTTCGGAATAGATACTAGAATTTGGAGTTGAAGTCATTATGGGATGCATATCGTGCCAGTCTTCAATTTCGTTGCCATTACATTGTCCAAAGTTTATATCATCCTCTCGGTTAACAATATCAATTTTCTAGTTGTAAAAAAAATCTTAAAGAAAAATATCTTGTATTTATGATAGTATTTTACAATAGTTAGTGAAACTCACTTGTTTTCCATTTGTATTTATTTTATCACTAAATTCATCGTCATTTTTCAATTGCTTATCAATTGTACTCTCAGACTTTTTGACAGTGACTTTTTTACTTCCCATTTGTACTCCGTTAACGTTAGTATCATTAATAAACTTTGATTTCAATGCTCTTTTGGCAATTTCTTTTTGATTTCTTTCACTATTTCCGCCAATACTACCAAGTTTTCGATTAATTCCTTTTCCATTATTATTCTTTGCGTTTCTATTCTTTTTTGCATCAGCGGATTTCTTGAGACCGGATTCTCTGGATACTTTATTGCTCTGCTTCTGTAATTCTGAAAACTCATCAAATACATCATTTAATTCTCTATATGAAAAATACGGTGATGACAAAACTAATTCTTTTTTGCTAATGATGTGTCCTATAATAAATGGTGGTAGCGCACCTTGATTTTGCTTTTCAGTGATTTCTTGTAAATTAGATGAAGTAACCGTATTTTTGTTGATAGATGTGGTGTCATAATTGAATACTTTCGATTTGAATGTTAACGATAACAAAAATAAAAATACTTAATTACAGCGCCATCCATAGATATGATTATCAGCTTTAATAAACGCGTATTTTTATATTTTCTTTTAAAATAAAATATAAACTTACTTTTATTTATATTTTTATTTCGCATTAATTCATTTTGATTTGCCTTTAATGACATCTTATCATCAATATTATTGATTTTAGGTTTTCTTTTTTTATAAGTAAATTTTGGAAAATTATTTTTCATAGAAGAAAATTCGTTTATATTAAAAGAAGACATTATTAAGAGAAGAATTTTTTAATAAATGTAAATGAGTGATTCTAAGTTGACTTTTCTTTATATATTATAGATTCGCAGTTTAAAAATTCACATCAAAAGTTTAATCTGCATGAAATGTGATTACAAAAATAGTTTAAACCAACTTTATGATAAACTTCTATTGATTTTTCGATTTTTCCTATTCGATTGGAACCAAGTTTGCGGTCATATCTGCATTCAGGAGTCAAATAATTGTGTCGATCATATCTTATTCGATTACTGATCTCATTGTTTCGTTGGATCATAATATTATACTATTAGCTATCTTTCCTTTTATTCACTTCACAATATAATAATTACATAAACAAAAAAAAACAAAACAAACCAGCCTTTTACATTAAGAATAATAATAAAAAAAAAATATACATATAAAGAATGAAAGGTAGTAAATGTTTTTTGTTACATGTACAAAGGAGTTAAAAACACAATGAAAAAAAAAAATCTTTTTTTTTTTTTACTTTTTTTTAATATCTTTTTTGTAATACGTATACATGTCGTATTTCTTTTTTAGGCAAGAGATAAACTAATTAAACATACAAAAAGAGAAAAGAAATAATCCGGGAATATAAAATTAACCATATTACTTATACAAACTAAAAAAGATAAACACCTGAACACAAATGTGTTTGTTATCTTTGATTCCAGATTCTTGGATCAGTCACTCAATTTTGTTTTAACAAAACTGAGTTTTATTCCTGATTAGCAAAGCAAAAATTGTAACTAATAATAAAATACTACATATTACATTTGTAACATGTAGTTCCTAATGGTTTTACTCTTGCATTAAAACTCAAAGTCCCCATTCCCTTTCTGAAAGAGGTAATCACGTCCATTCACTGACATGATGCCATCTTTTAATTGACACTTCCATTTATTCTTTGTGCGAGTAACCTAAACCGAGAAAATTCGAAAATTTTTAGCATTGTCACTCCAATTAAAATATCTGTTTTGGAGTATTTACCTTATCATA
The DNA here is from genome assembly GCA_003550305.1 of Glomus cerebriforme. NCBI lineage: Eukaryota > Fungi > Glomeromycota > Glomeromycetes > Glomerales > Glomeraceae > Glomus > Glomus cerebriforme. Next base: position 124,783 of record QKYT01000274.1, on the reverse strand, counting down.
TAAACATAGAATGATATTTTGAGTTTCTTCACCATCAGCATTAGTATCTTCATCATCTGGATCATCAAGATCAGAATTGATATCATCGTTATCTACGACAAATGATGGCTCCCGAGTATTGAACTCCGGAAGAGGTGAACTATTCGTACTAGTTTCACCACGAGGAATGAGTTTTTCACCCAACGGATTCCCGTAATCATCCTTTTATGTACGAAATACAAACATAGAAAAACGCATAGAAATTGATTCTGATAAAAATCCGGTGAAATTATATATCAATAACTTTTTAATAAATATCCAACAATTCAAACCTGTTGTTGTCCCATCATTGTTTGAAGATTTTGATGGTTATGGTATATTTTTTGATCTACGGAAGAAATATAAGTGATCACGAATGAAAATGTGATATTTTATTTAACAAAAATAATATCTTAACGAATAAGATAACCGGGAATGCTATCATTACCATCGGCTTGATTGTATATAGGAGTGCTTCTGTTCGAAATATCGGATGAAGCAGGAAATGACGAAGTCGGCGAGGTTTGCGGTAACAAATTTCCATTCCCATTTTTGATCTAATTAGTGTTCCAAATTTATTTTGATGATTAGTAGCAGGAAAATAAATAAATCATATACCTTAAAAAGAATTCACACATACTATATAGGGTTGAGGCCTGCCTGCTTCGTTATTATTATTAGTGTGCATACCAACTGCGCGACTTGGAAGATTTGCAACTGAATCAAATTCAGTTCGCTGATACTAAATTAAAAATATTGAATATGTAAAATGAAATCGAATTATGACAAGCAAAAAACGCTTTATGATAAAATAAATAATAAAATTTACCTGTAAACCGGGATCACTTGGGTTTTGCATTGGCATATAATGCTGATTACTTGAGCCACCATTAATATTTTGATTATTTTGATTGTGGTCTTCAACTAACCCATTAGCTTCCCAGGGTGCGACTTTTGCACTTTTAATCTTACATTCCCATAGCTGCATAGTAATTAGAACTTATTAAATTAGATGATTGAATTGATATTAATCCGATTAAAATTATTATTCACTATATTTTCTTATAATCATTAGAAAATTATAGGGAAGTTTATAATACTTACGCGTTCTAGTTCCCTCAAAACCGACTCGTCAACGCCATTATCTTCAAAGTCTTTTTTCACATTTTCAATAACATCTTTTATAACTCCACTGTATACAGTAGCCTATAAAATAAATAAAAAAAGGTAAAATATATTTAACGCGAGTATTGTTAAATAAAAATCTCAAAACTTGAAATTAAGTTTACGCGACTTTACAAGGGTCAAAATTTTCAATCATCTTTACGTTTTTAAGGTAAATTAATAAGTTTAAAACGTACCACAATACTGTTAGACATTATATTTAATATATGAAAAATAAACCGTAAAAAGAAAGTAAAAAATTTTTAAAAGAATATTATAATAGTTATTATTATTTTCACGCGAGTAGTTAATTCGAGATTTTTGGGAGAAAGATGAGCTTTATATATGTGTGCCCAACTTTCAAAAACCTTTTTATATCAGAAGAGTCTATTTATACCCTTTGATGCAAGAGGATGTGAGAAAAGGGACTGCTGAAAAAGAGGGGTCCTTTCAATAAAAAATAAGCCGATGTTGTTACACATTCCTTAATTAATAATATATATAATTTTTGATGACGAAATTCGTATGAAAATTATAAAATATGGCATAATTCCTAGGTTGATTTACCGGGTTGTACTGACTATCGCGTTTTTTAAAAAAAAAAATCTTTATTATTGTTGTTATTTTCAATGGGATATGCAAGTTTAGATTCATCACTTTCATTTTCTGATAACAATCTTCCACCGAACAAAAAATCAATTTTAATAACAGATACACTTTCGGCTTCAGGAAATTTTCTTATTCACCATTTTATAGTTAATCAAATTAAATCGGATAAACATGTAGTATTAGTTGGATTTTCTCAAATATTTAACCATTATTTAATTATTGGGCGTAAATTGGTATAATAAAAGGAATCGTGTTTTTTTGTTAATAAATTAATTTGTAAGAATAATTATTTTTAAAAATAGGGCGTGAATTTAACTCTCGCTAGTCAAAAGGGCTTATTTTCTTTTATAGATGGGTTAACTTCATTATATTCACAAACAGATTCAAAACAAACATCAGTACTCACTCCTAATTCACTTTCTGATTCACCAATTTCAAAGGAATCATTGCAGAATTTTTATAAAATTATTAAACAAATAATTGAAACTCGCCATTCGTCAATTAATGACTCACGTATTTGCTTGATTTTTGATGATCTATCAGTATTGATATATTCGGGATTTAATATAAAAGATATACTGGAATTTGTTAAAGCCTGTCGTATGATGATTGAGAAGGTACGTGGAAATCATTGATTAAATTTTTTTGAAAAGAAAATTTTACCGAGTACATTTATTATTTATTATTATTAGTATAATGGATCACTTGTAATGTTAATTCACGCAGATGAAGATGTATCACAATCTTCTCCAGATGATGAATTAGATCAAGAGATTTTTTTAAAGTCATTAATATATCAATCGGAATATTTATTATCAGTTCGAGGATTAGGATCAGGATTTTCAAAAGATGTATCAGGCGAAGTAAGTGATAAACTAATTAATTATTTGAAACATTATATTTTATTGATTTTATTGATTTTAAATAAAACCAGATAACAATTGCTCGTGGACCAAGAAATCACGATAAATTGTTTAGACCTTCAACATTACATTATAAAATATTAGATAATAATGTTCAATTTTTTGTAAAAGGATTTTCACAGGGTGTATTATGAAATGAAATTACAAAAATTTAATAGTATACATATAAATTTAATTAATTAAAAATGCCAAAACGTCAAAAGAAATAAAATAAAATGTTATAATACATCTGATGTGTTATATACAACTTGAGAACTGTGTAAAATATTTTTGAATATATTCAAGCTTTTTTCTTTCCTTTAGAATCTTTAGGTAAGTCTGCAGCAAATACTTCAATCACATCATCTATGGATCAAATAAAAAAAGTAAGATACTACGAAAGCTTAAATAAATTTTAAGAATGGAAGGAACATACCGAAACCCGTTTCAGAAATTGCGAGACTGGATTGTCCTGTTTCTAATTGAAAATATCTAATTAAAATCTTTTTTTTTTTTAAAAAAAGGTATATAATAAATTACCTTCACCAAAATCTTCAGAAGTAGAAGTATTGCCAGCCATAAAAGAGTTATTTGAATTAGAAGAAACGGATAGTCTATTAAAAGAAAAATCAAAAATTCTACTGGTATAATGAGCTTCAGGATGAATATCTTTATAAAAATTTTCTTTTTTAAAATGAAATTTTTTTCTCATAACATCTCTTAAACTACCAACTCCAACAGAATTTATAAATGAAGTATTTTTAATAACTTGTTTGGTTAATTTTGTTAATCTATTTTTCGTTGTAGAATATTCTTGATGTTCAACAACTTTCATTGTTTGTTCACTATATTTTAAATATAATTGATTCATATCTAAGATACGAATAATTTCAGTTGCATTTGGTCTTAATGATGGATCATCGTCCCAACATCTTTCCATTAAATCAAAATAGAACTCGGGCGTTGTAGGTAAAGGATCGGGGCGTACTCCTTCACATATTTCTATAGCTAAGTCTAAATTATGAGCTCTATCACAATATGGTAAAGAAAGTGTTGATAACTCCCACATTATCATACCAAAATTATAAATATCACATGCTTGAGATTTTTTATCACCTCTTAAAATTTCAGGAGCAATATAAGGTAATACACCGTATAATAAATAATAATTATTATGTTGTTGTTGAACGGAACTTAAAATGGTAGGAGGTATCCAACAACTTACTAAATCTAATAAAATTGATTCTTCTAAAACACTCATTCCATAATTTATATTTTTTAATAAATTACCAGGATGTAAATTACCATGAAATAATTTTTCACCTTGTAAAGATTTTTCACTGTGTAATGATTTAATTAATTCAGCTATGGATTTAAGTATATTTATTTTTTCATTCCACGTTAATGAATTAATATTATTTGAATATTTTGTAAGAACAAATGTACGTAAATCTAAATTATTTGCGAATTGTGTTACTAAAATATATTCTTTTGTCTTTGGATCTTGTGAAATTCCATAATATCCGATTAAGTTTTCTCGATTTTTACAATGATAATATTTTTTCATCTAAGAAAAAAGGGGTCAAAAAAAAATTCATTTATTAAGTTTTCAAATAATTAATGAAATTGAAATTACTTACTTCATTTAAGAAGTCTTCAGTCATTTGTTGAGATTCATGTAATAATTTAATAGCAACCTTTGTGTTCCCTATTCTACACCATTGTCTATTTGAAGCATCAAAATTTCTTTTGGGGCCTTCAGTCCAAATAGCTTCAAATATTGTAGAAAATCCTCCTTTGCTGATTTCTTTTACATCGGTAAATTGTTCAAATGGTATCCATTCTAAATATGTTTCATAATCTGGTGAAATTTCTTGTGTATAAATAATAAAATTGTCTAATTGCGTATTGCCTGTAGTCCATTTTTCTTTACCAGGGAAAGCACAATTACGACACCAATTATATGAAACGTATGGGGAAGTACAATTCACACATATACCAAATCGAACCTTTGTATTTGAAGCTGTATTTGAAGCTGTAGTAGAAGTGGAAGCTATGGTTGTTTGAGTTATGATAGGAAAGGTAGGTGAATTGCTAGTTTGAGAGTAAGTTGTCGGAAGAGAAGGTTCTGAAGAGGAACCAAGATAAGAAGTAACACATCCCATTAAAATGATAGATTTTGTTGTAAATATTAAATATTTTAATTAAATTAAAAAAAAAAAAAAAAAGGTGCGGAAATTGAGATAAAAATGTATGAAAGAATGTAAATGAATTTATAAAGATGCAAACTAAAGATAAGGAAAAAAAACCAGACGCAAAAAAATTCTTTGTTTTAAAATCACTTTTTTTTTTTACCAATTTATAGATTCGATGATCATTGTTGTAATATACGTTGAACATTTATCTGTTACATACAGAATATTATAAAAAATTCTTCGGGAGAGTTGATAAATTTCAGGAACTGATTGAACCAATATAGTATACATGTTGATGTAACAACTACAGTACATTATCAATAAACTTTATACTTTATGCTATTACTATTTTGGTAGTATAATATCATTATATGGAACAAACCAAAAGTGAACACGAAAAATTTACAGGGGCTAAAAAAATAAGTGATGCTAAATATCACTGTAGCCTGTAGATGGCACAATATATTAAATATATAATTGGCATGATTTACTATAAATATTATCTTCACACATTTAGCAAAATTTCTATTTACTATATGAAATATTTTATTTATCAATTTATAAAAAAGTTATTCTATTTTCATTTATAATAATAATGCTTTAATTCTTTAATATGTACTCACTTGTAAAAAGTATTCAGTTTTTAAATATTAAATAGTATTTACTTAATAAAAAAATAAAATATAGATTACCAAATTTATTATGATAAAATACATCTAATAGTAATAAATTTATATCTTTAAGATCAATAGTTAAATAGTAAATATTTTTTAAAAATAAAAGTATATTATAGCAGAATGTAATTTCTTATTATATTTATTAAACTATAAAACTATTTTAACTTAATACTATACAACATTACAACTTGAAAAAGGAAAATTAAAAATATAACTAGAATTATTTTTAATTTTGCCAAAATTAAAGTGTTATAATTTATTTCTTGAATACTTAAAAAATGATATCTAAATTAAAAAATTATTTCTAATTTTAGCCTAAATTATATATTCAAAAAATCTTCTGAAATTTAAAAAGAAAAAAGAGGATAATATTAAACAAAGTATTAAATTAGAATAATCTAATTTATTCAAAAAATTCAGTCTATATAATAGGAATTTCTTATCTAATAGATTCTTAATATATATTAGCAATTATAGTATAAGAAATATTATTTAAACTTTTTTATGATTAATTTTAATAAATATTTTTACTAATATATAAAAGTAATAAGACTTATATTTTGACAATTTTCAAAAATGTACATAATAATTTGGACTAAAATTTTAACACGTTATTCATGTAAGCAATAATATAATTATTATTTTATTTATAAATAAACATTAAATATAATTGATAAAATAAAATTTTGTACTACATTGCACTATATATGATTTAATGGAGGCTAAACACTAGAGTTCCTTAAACTTGAATCAAATCAAATATAAAGCCAATTTGAATTTGTCAAATCAAATCAGGTTTGAATCAAATTCGAATCAAATATCAAATATTTGTCAAATTGACCAACCAAATTAAAGAATTTTTGAATCAAATCAAATCAAATTCAAATCAAATGATTTAAATTTGCAAATTTAAATCAAATTTAAATTAAATGTCAAATGTCAAATTAAATTGCATATTCCTACTGAACACAGCCAGATTATTAATCTTTTTAAGGATGATGCCAATATTTTTTTACATATTTTAGTATCTAAACCTTTTCTTAGTAATAAATAAAAAGAAAATCATTTAAACTGATATATTGAAAGAAAAGACTGGTCTGTTAGAAAGTGAAAATTAGTTATTTAAAGTGATGAAAGTTGTTTTACAATATTTAAAAATGATGGTTTAAATTATGTTTAGAGAACTTCTGGAATAAAATTTAATATTAATATAGTTCCTTTAATAAAACATGAAAGTGAAGGTTTAATGATATAGTGTTGTTTTTCAGAAAAAAAATTAGGATTACTTGTAAAAATTAATAAAAAAATAAACTATCATGACTATATTCAAATACTTAAATCACATTTACTTCAATTTACTAATAATAATTATAATGAATGAGAGTATTTATTCCAAGATGATAATACTTCTGTTCATACTGCTAAAAATATTAAAAAATGGATAGAAACAAAAAAAGTCAAAATTTTGAAAAATTAGCCAAATTAATTACCTAATTTGAATCCCATTAAGTACCTATTGTCAGAGTTGAAAAATGTATTAAAAAATATTTCAAATCTGCAAAAAATATGAAGGAATTGGAACATGCTTTGCATGAAAAATGAAATCAAATTCCTAATAATATATTAATAAATTTAATCAAAAATATGTCATGTAAGGTTGAAGCATGTATTAAGAATAATAGTTAGCCAACTAAATATTAATTTCATATATATATGATTTAATTAATAGTAGTTAAAATTTTAATACTACTTATTATATATGTTTTTGAGTAATTAATAAAATATAATGTTTTGCTACTTTTGTCCAAGTAGTGTATATTATTTTGATAAGACTAAGAGTTAATTTTTTTAAGGTATTGACTATCGTATTTTTTAATATAATTTTCAGCTTATATTAATTTACTATTAAAAATATAATCTAAAATATATAAATAATATGCTTTAAAAAGAATATTTAATTTTTTTTTTTAGTTTAGTTATTTATAATATAAGTTCTTCATTGTGGCAAAAAGCCTTTAGCTATCAAGAACTTTATCTTAAGATATTACTATACCAGTTCAAGCCATCATAAAATAAGTTTTAATTAAAGTAAAAAAAATACATGAAAGAAATTGAAAATCAAAAGTTTAATTAAAATATTATACTGGTAATTTATCCAATAATCAAAAAATAACTAAAGAATCAAAAATATATATTTAATAAATATGTAAATTTATTTATTTATTTATTTTTTTCAAATTACAAAGTTTTATTACTACATTTTAAGGTTAGTGATGCAATCTGTCTATCTACCATCTGGATACATGATGCAGATATCTATCATTCACAAATACGGATATCTATCAGTATTATTATCTAACAGATAAAATCTGAGAATATTCAAGAATTTTTATGAATTATTTAAAGATATCTAAATCAAATATAATATCCATCATCTGTGGATATGAATAAACAAATGGAGGATATCTTTAGATTGTAATACTATCTAAGGTTAAAAACTATTCTATTTATAATAAATTTTAGAGAATTTCTATTTGTACACGGGTGTTTGAAACACTGTCACGTGACTTAATATAAATCACATGACTAACTTTATTATAATCGATGAATGCATATATTGTACATAAAAAT